>CM038795.1:183240939-183311791 GCA_021764765.1 Vicia sativa
CTTTCCCTTTACCCACCGCTGTAGGCCTTTGTTCACCTTCTTTCCACATCATCGTAATGGATTTCCTTGACTTCATATTCGCCAAGTAGTTCTCAACACACTTAGCGGGGCCTCGGAAGATCGTCCAAGTCATTCATATTGAAGTTCAAAACAAATCGGATCAAGCTATCCGGCAACGATTGCAAGATCGCATCATCAGTAGTTCCTTTCCAAGAAACCCTAATCTTCAAGGTTCTTCACATACCCAATCATTTTGAGTACATGGGGACCCATAGGGTTCCTCACCAACTTCATATTTAAAAGGGCCTTTGAAACCCCGAAACCTCTACTTTGCCTCCTATTGATGTAGAGCATTTCGATGTCCCGATCATATCGAACGCCACCATGTTCCTATGTTGCTTTTGCAACTCCGAGTTCATGGTGGCAAGCATGAGACAAGCGGTTTCATTGGCATCATCGACATGCTTTTATAAGCATCTCTTTCATTTCTTTAGGTGCGTAACTAGAGGTTCCTCAAGAATGTGTCTCTAAGACATACCGCTTTGTCATGCTCGAGGACAACTTTATTTTGGTGCCAATCCAAAAATTTGTCCTGCATAATTTTTCCTTATCAAGGATTGATCGTGAAATGTTGTTAGATGGTGTTTTGAGTCATGGTAATCTACATAAAAGATATAGAAGTTGTTCAGTATCATTAAAACAACATATTCAATTAGGCCTTTAATCAAATATGCTCCCACTATTTTACTCAAAACCAAATGACTCATCATTTGATTCGGAAAACTCCTGGCAAGATTTTCTAGTGGGTCGAGATCCATATTTCACTTCGCTTTAAGTCGCTGTTAGTCGATTATTAACAAAACTCGCTTATTTAGGTAGGAACTCCTTCCAATTGTATCCAATACAATTCTCGAATACCTCAATGGGTGAATAACTTTATTCTAATCCATCACATGGATCATTCCTAACTCATGCTTCTAAACACATATAATCTCATTATAATTGTTTAGTTAAGTTTGACCCAAAGTTAAAGTAATTGATTTTACACTTATCCCATCGCACTCTTACCAATATAGAACATGCACCTATAAGAAGCAACCTACATTGTTCGATACTAGTTCGATGAGTGCTAAAACTTGGAAAGCATAAACTTAATATTTACTTTGAGGAATTTGTTATTAGTTTGATCTCACCGCTTAATATGCAAATCGCTCTCACATGCATCAACATACAAACACACATGCATCAACATACATAAAAGGATACAATTATGGCCTTAGCGCAATTGTTCTCTCTCAAGCCAATGAGAGAACCTAAGCTAAACCTAATGACGATCTAAGCTTCAAGCAAGACCTCCAAGGTTATCCTCCTTGATATTGTATTCTTTCTTTCTTCTTAACATTACATTACATAAAAGAATACTGCTTTACATACGAGGGAGGAGATGAGAAAAGGTAAACTCAAGAGATTGAGGAAGGCACGACACCAGTCGTATTTTAAAATACCAAAACAAAGAAAAAGAATCTAAGGCCATAATCGATCACCACAAGAAAAATAATAAAACACCTTTATTATTATTATTTAAATTTGTTAATTAAGGAAATCAAATTAAGTTTTGGCGATTGATCACACTACGCAGAAAGTTAGCCGGGTTCCACGAAAATTTTAATGAACAATCATTTAAATCGACGTTGTTTTCTGCACAACCTTGTGCCGTTACAACCCTTCCCGTGATAATCTCCGACAAAGACAACCCTGTGGCCATGAACCCTAATGCAAATAATTCATGTCACAAACACAACTCGATTGATAATTCACTATGATCGATCAACATGTCATCGCTTCACCATACTAAAGTCGATTCAAGCAAATGAACCATGATCTCTCATAAGAATAACAATCACGCTGTGATTGAATGGAAGAAATCAAACAAAGATATCCAATAATATACCATCTTTGCATCGTAATTGTTATATCATATATAAAGGATCGATCATATTATAATCTCACTTAATGACCGATGTATCGCTTCAATTATACTAAAGTCGGATTCCGGTTAGTCAACATCGATTCATCCAAATAGTACACAATGATTCCAAATTTTAATTTAATTTAATCGATTAAAGTTTAATTCATTCTCAGTTTTAATTATATAAAACAACATACAAAAATTCAAACAGATATCGATCCATGGTTTCTTGTTGGCTCGATACCACCGAAGGAAAATCGTGATATAAAATTGGCAAATGAAAACCATTTTCCTTTGTGATCCTTACTAATGTTCATGGTCGCTGATAGATTATTTTACCTCTTTGGCGATTCGGATTTTCGACGCCAGGATCACTTAACGCTGATGAAGAACAACGCCACTACTCACCATTAATGGGGCCCGCTTCCTCAACACAAGGTTAGTCAGCTCACGAACGAAAGCTTTGAGGAGGAGGAACGAAATCGCCAGACTCTCAGACCTAATTTGCATCAAGCAAAAGCTTCACAAGGGTTCTATTTATAAGACCACGAAAGGAAGCTACAAGTTAAAAGCCCAATAAAGGTCAGAACTAAAAGCTCAATAAAGCACAACGAAAATCATACATTATGATGTATCGTAGTATCACTTAAGCATGTGGTACCTTACCATTCGAATTCCACTTGATTCCACTTTACACCGACCTCACGATGTTCCTATTTACACCGTCTCTCATTAATCTATCCTTACGTGTACGACCAGAGGTTTCCTCACATGTTGGCAATTATATTAAATCATATTTAACATAATAAATAAAGTGAGCTGTATCTAGCAACACATCATCAGCACTCCAAGTCACGAAATGTCACGTGATCCGACAAACCTTTCCTGATAATACTTGTGTGTATAATTTCCCTTTTGTTTTATGTCTATATTGAACACAAGGCATAGACCGGCCATCCTTGTCCAGCTCAATATTGGGCCTCGTAGACATTTATCCCATGCAGGATGGGCAAATTCCATCTAGATCACCCATGTCCCTCAAAGATGCTTTGCTAAGTACCCATCAATCGCCTTTATGATCATCCACCATAACGCTTGACTCGTGTGAATAAAGCACTCGACTCTCACATCTAGGTCCATAGTGGTTTCAGTCTAAGGTTGGTACACCACTTATCACCATGAGAATAACTTATGACACTTTGCATAACATTCTATGTAGTATTCTTCATAGTGAATCCAAAGATAAATATTACTCCTAATATTTATACCTATGTCAAGATTCTGATAACTCCTTATCCATGATCCATGATGTGATCATCATTTATCTTCATAATAATCTTAATGCTTTAATGTTATCCCACTTCACAATAAAGCTCGATTATGGATACTTTAAGAATAGTGTCCCTGTGTTTAATGGATCTCATGATTAAGTCACACTTAACATCGCATTAAAATGACTAACTATTCTAGGACTTTATTATTTCAAAAAGAAACATAATAAAGAAAAGCCTTTTATTATTAATAAATAATTCGATATAAGTACCAAAAGGTATTGGCCTCTAGGGCTTACACCAACAATCTCCCACTAGCACTAGAGCCAATCAGCACCCCTAATGCCCATAGATCTAGTATGGCCATCATGCTTCATGCAAGAGGCTTTGGTAGTGGGTCACGACATTGTCAAGGGTTGGTACTCGACATCTTCACATCTCCCGATCGATTATCTCTCGAATGAGGTGATAACGCCCAGTATGTGTTTGGATCTTGGTGAGATCTAGGTCTTTAGCTTGTGCGATAGCACCATTGTTATCACAATAGAGTCGCCACCTACTTTTCTTTTTATCCAATTAAGGGAAGGTGAAAGAACAGAAAAGACCTTCGTTAGATTCTCCGAGTAAGGTGTGATTAGAAAAGGGAAGGTATTAGTTCTCTCCATCCGTAGTTATCTACTGCTCTTAATTGCTTTAGCTCACTTTAGAATTTGCTTCTTATGTGTGTTTGAAAATGTTTTGAAAAGGCATTTCACTTTAACTTCGTAATGATTCACCGGAATGTATAATAAGTGTTTTGAAATGTTTCGCTTTTGAAAAGAACTTTGTAATGATTCACCGGAATATATTCCTTTGAGAAATGTATAATGTATTTTAATCTTGATGAAATCTCACCCTTACTTTGATGATTTTACTGAGGAGTATAGTCCAGAGAATCGGTGAGGACAACTTTTAGAGTCAGGCATACGAGTTAATCCGCTGTCGTTGTCATGCTCGTAGTTGTAACACCGGGGAACCATTGATTGGGATTCTTTATGGATTTAAAACCTAGTGCTTTGTTATGTTTTGCTTATGTTTTGGAACAATTATTGATCAAGTATTTTGGAGTATTATATTATCTTTCCACTGCTTAAACATAATCATTGGTTTTATTTCGCTTCCATGTTCGAGAGTGTGAGGTGTGAAAGATGTTTTGATGGAGCAAGAAATTAAAAGTCTATTACCCACCAAAACGGTCGCTTTCCGTGTTATTTTATTTTCCTTAGAATAGTGCTATCCATACCATTAGTTGGTAGGTAACCCTATTCGCTGGATGTAAAGGGACGCTCAAAGGGACACTCGATGGTCATGTAAGGCAACTGTAGGAGTATCCTAGCACATCTGTGGGACGATCATCACTTTCGAGGCAAACAATCGAGGGTCTAGATCATGTATTCAGGCAACATCGGGCTCATCGAGGACTATGATCTTGATTCAAGGACTATGGTGATATATTTGTAGGCAACGGTGCTAAGATACCTCACGCTCGAGGGACTTGACCATTTATTCAAAGGCAACGAGAGAATACCCTGGGGGTGCATGTGTGAGGAAAGTGTGTTAAATCTGATATGTTATCTTGAGATTAGAAATGATCTATGTTGTTTTTATCTTGCCATACACGCCTAGTTACTAGCAATTTATAGGTGCGAAAATAAAAAGGAAAGTAAAGGAAAAAACTACGCTATTACACATGGCTACATAATATAGGAGTGCGGAAAGTAAACCTAATTAAGCTTATTACATCCATGAGAGCAACATATAATATTGGAAAAAATGCAGAAAATAAATCATCGGATAGAAAACTAATCCTAATATTTTGGATTTTTCATGTATCAGGAGAATAATCCCAAGTCTAATTGATTTTAATTAATTTTAGAGAAAATATTAGTTGATTCTAACCCTAAATTAATTAATTAAATGAGAGAAAGAATTAGTGGAAGTTGTCTAATTAATCCTAATTGTTTAACCTAATTTACTAATTTTAATTAATTATGAAATTAGCAAAAAAAAAAATGGAAAAGATAAAATGTAAGCTTTCCGAGGAAGCTATCCTAGTGTCGAGCTTCTAGGAAATCCCTTGTTAGAGGCACCTAGAAGTGGAACTCTAGGGTTTCCCATTGAGGCGCCTGTAAGTAGGCACTGGGGTTTTCGCCCGAGGTGACCAAATTGGAATTTCGCTTTTCTAGAGACGGATCCGTGGCAGGCACTTCGGGCGTGGCGCCCCGTGATGGGGTCCAGGTTGGAGCTCGGACGATTCGCTCGAGACCGTAGGGCACTCGTGACCGTAGCTTCGGAACTCGAAATACAAAATGTTAAGAATTCTAGAAAAGACAGTGGTTCGAATCCATGTCTTCTAGGATGAACGCTGCCTCTCGCTTATCCGAGTCTAATTGCTCGGTGTTAAACATATGAAACAGAACGAATACAAAGGGAATTGATTTCTAGGAATCAATTAATCAGAAAACGTGCGCAAGGGGTCTTCTTCCTCATTTGAATTTCGCATCTATAGCCATGGTTTTTACCTACAAAATGCTTCGTAGCTAAACCTCGCAAGTTTCAAAATTCAATACAAGCAATATAAATTTAAAGTAAGACCATGGTTCGATCCGCTTGACTCTCGAACATGAATATGTCCCTAGTTTTGGCCAATTTATCCTAAATCGAAATCCCTAATCCAAGGTTTAAAACCCTAGCCATGGTGAATTCTTACATCCGGGTCAAGCTTAAACCAAACTATGAAAGCTTCAAACTTCATCACAAACACAAAACACGATTAAATTCAATTGATTATGCATAAAAGTATGAAACGATTTTGAGTTCAAAGTGCAAACCGTGACTGGATGTTGTGATTCGCACGCTCGTTAGTCAGGAATATCCGGATCGACTGTGGGACTTCAAAGAATCGATTGCAATGCTTGAATGGATTGAATTTGCAAACCGTGGCTGCTAGGTTGCTTGAATGCCACGCTTTTTTGAAGCTTGCTAGGGTTCTTTAGGTCGAAAACTCTCCTGTGCACGGAATCATCATGTAATTATATTGTAATGAATTAGGTCAAGTATTGTAAGAAAATATCATGCCAATCAAAGAAAACTATTTGATTTGGAATCAAACCAAATATTTCCTTTTTGAGCCAATTTCAATCAAATCAAATTGCCAATCTCAATTATTTTGAAATAATCGATTAAATGGCTTGCTTGGACCTCAAGGATGAGAGAAAATCCATCTTGCACTTAATTTTGATTTTATATCTTTTATTTTAATTAAATTGGTTTTAAATGATTAAAAATCCAAAATAAATAAAAATAAAAGATAAAATGTGGCCTTGGGCTTGAGGTTCCAATCGTATAAGGAACATGTTTGAATCAAGAAAAGTTAGGCCCATTTGGAAAAATTTTGATTTTCTCAAGTATTTTCAGGCACCTCCTCAAAATGCTTAACTTGCACAATGTGTATCCTCGCTCAATTTTTAACATTTTGGGTGTTCTTGGAATTTTGAGAAATCTCAAGATGTCTTCTAAACAGCCCTTTGGTTTCATCTTCATTGAAGTTTCTATGCTCATGAACACTTCTTTTCAAAAGTTGACTTTTGTTGACTTTTAAAAAGACTCAGAATGTTTTGATCCATAACTTCCAAATGAAGCATTTTCTTCCCAAGCTTGAGATATGAAGTTGTAGAGAAATAAATTTCTTCAAAATGAGTCGTGGTGGAAAACTTTCTGATAAACTATGTGAAAGTTATGCTTGGTCAAAGTTCTGTTGACTTTTGTCTAAGAAAGCCCAAATTAGAACCTTCGACTTTGATCAAATCTAGACTTTTCTTGAAGAATCATGATCAACCCTTGATCAAATGATGAATATTACTCAAAATATTGGTGTTGACCAAAAATTATGAAGTTTGACGATGTTGACCACAATTGACTTTTTGTCCAATACAAACCGATTTTCAACTATCCGAGCAATTGATCGAGCAAACTTGACTTGTAAGGCTTGAAACTTGACATGGGGATTCTTTGAAGCATATGATGAGGTATGATGACCACTTGCATTGGAATTCTACCTTGATTGAGAATGGCAAACCCCAGCTGGGTTGATTGCCCAGGAGAGGATTTGTCCGTCAACCCTCGGAAATCCTCGAGTATAGATATGTGAAATTCTTGAGAAGTGAGGGGAAAATTTTGGGGTATAACCCCATTGTCTTTAAGGTACAAATCGTAGATTGTGTAAAGCGGGTGTTGATCACCCGTAGTTCATCCGATGTCATGTATCGAAGCCTTCAAAGGATGGATTTTGACCCAAAGGAGTTGTTGTCGCTCAATGGAACTTTGTTGGCTTCTCCGAAAGGTGTCCAAGTGTTGGGTCATCTCGATATTAACTACCTTAGGAACCAATGAAAATGCCAAAGATGTCCGAAGTTCACATCGTAGTCAATGCCTCTCCATACAATATCATCATAGACCACCTTCATTCAATTCCTCTAGAGGAGGTTTTATCAACCTTGTACCTTACTATGAAGCACCCTGAGTGAGGTCCGGTGGGATTGTCCGAGGAGATCATGGATTGCCTCAAGGTGTTACAAAGACAACATGAAGATTAAGAAGATGTTGAGCTAGATGAGAGTCCGCACAGACCATAAGGTTAATGCAGTGATATCGATCCAAGAGAGGATCTTAAAGGAATAGCCCGACCTCAAGAGAAGAGAAAGAAGTACAACAAAGCGTCATTATGTAAGAGATTTGAAGCTTTTGAGATTTGTTACGTCCCAAGGAGGAAAATACCGGCCAACTTACAAGCTCAGATAGCGCCAAAGGTTCCGGATGAACAAACGTAATACAAAAAATGTTGACATTACCAAGATGGTAAAAGAAGAGATGTTGGTAGTCGAGAGGAAGATTTGTTGATGTCTCCTATCATACCAGATATCCAGAGAATGTTTTACCTCATGATAGGAGAGAGCCAGCCAATTTAGAAAGTTTCAACAAGGTTCGAGATGGTATCGAGGGCTCATTCCGAGTACTAGAGAAGTCGATAATGGTGCCTACAAGTTAGAAACACTGAAGGCATAGAGATACATATGACTTGGAATGTAGCTAGTCTCATAATGTATTTCAGCTTAAATTATGTAAGATGCGTGAATAATGTTGGTGTACTCTTTCATACGCAAGGGCTGTGGTTTTAATGAGGCACCTTAAAATTAAAAATCTAGCTTGTAAAGATTAGTAGGTTGTAATGCATCCTTCCTTGAACCCACCTTGGTGATCCTACTCAGAACAACCTGTTTCGCCAAACATGGCTTAAAGCCTTGGTTCAAGATACTTTGCTTGGACTGTCAGCACAACCCGACATCTCACCAAAACCCGCTTTAAAGCTCCTGGCTCAAGATACTTTGCTTGGACCTACAGCACAAGCACAACTCGCTTAAAGCCTTGGTTAAAGATACTTATTATGGACCCATATGAACAACTACAATCCGCTTTAAAGCCTGGTCAAGATACTTTTCTTGACCTATAGTGCACAACCACATCTCGCTCAAACTTGGTTCAAGATACTTTGTTGAATCAATGTCGTGCACACCGACGCTTTTACCATAACTCGCTTTTAAAGCCTTGGTTCAAGATACTTTTCGACCCATACAGCACAACCACAACTCGGCTTAAAGCCTTGGTTCAAGATACTTTGCTTGATCTGTCAGCACAACCCTGCCTTTCACCACAACTCGGCTCAAAGCCTTGGTTCAAGATACTTTGCTCGACTGTCGAACAACCTAACGCTTGCCACAACTCGCTCAAAGCCTTGGTTCAAGATACTTTCTTGAATTAATGTTAGGCACACCGACGCCACACAACTCGCTCAAACCTTGGTTCAAGATACTTTTCTTGAATTAATGTTAGCATGGCTTCGCCATAACTCGGCTTAAAGTCTTGGTTCAAGATACTTTGTTGGATTAGTGTCGATACCATCGACGTTCACACAACTCGGCTTAAAGCCTGATTCAAGATACTTTGCTTGAATCCTGATGTGCACAACCCGTGTTTTTCCACAACTCGATTAAAGCCTTGATTCAAGATACTTTGCTTGAATCAAAGGATGACAACCCAACGTTTTGCCACAACTCGCTTAAGGCCTTGATTCAAGATATTTTGCTTGAATCAATGATGCATATAACCCGACATTTTGACACAACTCGACTTAAACCTTGATTCAAGATAGTTTGCTTGAATCGATGATGCACATCCCTGGCTGTTACCACAACGAGGCTTAAAGCCCCGAGTCATTCTTTTGAAACTTGAAAAGCTATGGTTTAGCTAAACCCCGGAAAGTACTGGGGCTAGATCGCATGTATAGTTTAAGCTGCCTCAAATTAATAGAGATCATGTATTCCAAAGAAAGTCTTCATGGTTTAAGATAAACCATTTGACTTGGGGGCTAATAGTATCACATATCTCTGCTCACGAAATTAAAGCGACAAGCAATGTATACAAACAGCTTTAAACATTTTGAAGATACGCAATGTTAAAATAAAGCCCAGAGGATAATTGTTTGAAAGCTACATAAGGTGCACCCACCAGGGGTGACTAACGAGAACTAAAAAGGGAAGAGCTAAGTCTCGAGGAATGAAATTTCCACCTGAATTGGTTCTTCACTTAGTATGGTATATCGACATCTTGTCTCGATCGTAAGCAAGTAAAGAAAGAAGTTAGTTAAGAGAAGTAAATCTAGTGCGAAGGCAAATCGTAAAAGGAAACTTACCCAGAGTTGTGGATTTCATTTGGGACAAGGTTAGCAAATCCCTAACTCTGACGGGCCAAAAAGAATCTAAAATCCCAAGAGATAGAGTTTTAGGTTCACTTAATGCCTCATAGTCAAAACCGGAGATGGGTAGTGGGTTACTTGTCCAGTACAAAGGAAACTTATGATGCCCGCTGCACCAAAGATAACTGGGCACCGAGGACAACATCTAACTCGAAGAAATGTTCCTTGTATCCTTTAAATTGAGGTATAGGCTTGAAAGAAGCTTCTCTTTAGGATATCGTGATAGAAACCCAACTCCCGAGTCCGTGTTCTTTATTTCAAAAAAAGAGAAGAACAATCCTATAGTGGGGTTATTATCGTGATCTCCAAACCGCCTCAAAAGCTCTTATAAATCCCAATTATTTGGGTGAAGTTGAGAAGGGCCACATTCACCTGCTCGTAGTATATCGGTTTCAAAATCCAAAGGGAATTGGATATTTAAATCTTCTACGACCCCGACATAGAAGTAAAACCACTCCGGATTTACTCCCTTGGCCGACATATAAACGTTTTCCTGGCCTTAGGTGGTTCTAAAGTTACATCACTTTCATTCCCCGTAGAGGAAACATTCTAGAGAGACCAAGAGTTGCAATTTTCGTGTCTCTAACCATGCTTTGTTGAAGCCTAGGGCTTCCTTTGAGTAGGTTGGTTTCATTAGAAGCTCCATAGAACTCAAGAATCGTGGTCGAATCACTATCGAGGTTAGAACTGTAACCAATCTTGTTCATAACCCTCTTTAGTTCCTCTACCCCTAGAGCATCTCTCATCTCTTGAATGCATTCCTCCCACAAGATTCTACAATCATTTCTACTTAGGTGTTTCCTATGGCCTAGTTCTTTACACTATCTAATAATCATCATCCTATGAGTAAAATAAATCATAAGGAAAGGGAGAATAAAGAAGTGAATACCTGAATGTATGATTGAAGGGCTTGAGAGGTTTCAAATTGAGTAAAGCAGCGGCGATGTAGGTTGTGGAGAGGAGTGAATAAGGAAGTAGGGTTTGAAAAATGAAGACAATATTATAAAGGTTGAGAAGGAAGAGGAAGCGTTGAAAGTAAAACTCTAGGTGCTAATCATCGCCTTATATAGGTGATTGTTCAATAGAATTGAGAGTATGGTACACGCCATGGATTCGCTCCTTAACCTATATATCTCTTGATATGATCTATTGAAGCAACTCGATTTTCAAAAATCTTTTAATTCTAAAACTAGTGAAATCGCCACCTAATTTTATTTATTCCAAAAGGAAAGGGAAAATATAGATAAAACCCAAAACAAGCGGATAAGGCGGTCTACGTGACCAAAAAGTGGATCGGAGTCGGTTATGGGTGGAAGGTATTAGCACCTTTACATCCATCGCACTCGATGGGACCCATTTAATTCTAACGCTGTGTGTGTGTTTATTGCTGTTATGGATGCTAAAAGAAAAAGAATTGTTTGTTATTATTTTGAGTTTGACACGTTTCGGAACTGCAGCCTACATATTCCTTGTGCAATGGGAAAGTCAAAACTCCGTAGTTCCTCTTAAAAAGGTTTTAAGTTTGTTGTATTGATTTTATAAGAAAAATCGTGAGTTTAGACGTTTCAAATGCTTTGAACTAGGATTTGTTTTGTTTGTTTGAAAAGCTAAGTCCTCGTCGTATTTGAAACAACTATTACACCCTCTTTATCCTAAAAGAGTTTTTGCAATCGCATATGAGCGATAAAAGAATTTGAGTGAGTTGAATTATTTTTTATGTGGGTGAAAAGTACCGAACAACGAGGCTAGCGTCTCACGATTCAAATACTAGAAACCCGAGGAACGAAAGTTCGCCCAAGTCGCCTATCACCCAAAAGTTTTCTTGAGAAAAGTGAAGTGAAACGAGTTCACATTATTTAAGAGTCTTTGCTACGTGTCTACGTCCAAACCACTTAAAGACTAAATTTTGTTAGGGGACAAGTTTTAAGCAACGTCTAGTCCAACCACTTAAAACTTGTACTTTATTATGAAAAAGATTTTGAAAAGGCACTCGACGTTGGATCGAGGTTTGAAACTTTAATTGCGAAAGTGTTTTTGAGATGCGAGTTATGGTTAATTGAATATATGGTCCTAAGGTGCGGTAATGGAAAAGAATACACAATAGTATACAAGCATTAAATAAAGCAGATAAATAAATTAAAAGCCCATACAAGGTGGCTTTATGTAAATAAATAATTTACATTGTAGGTGCACGCTAAATAAATTTAATCGATTAATTAAACAAAACTTAATCAAGTAATTAGTTTAATAAAATTAATTAGGTAAACTAATTAATTTTAAATAACCTAATTAGATAATTAAATAATGTTTAACTAATTAATTAAAGTTTCATTGTAAGCCCGAGAGTAAGCGTGTGTGCAAAAGGTGTGGCCGTTGGGACGCTCAAAGCTTTGTCCACTGTGGTAATGAAAAATGGCTCGCACGAGTATTAGTTTGAAAATATTTTTGGTTGTGCTTTGTGAATAATAAATAAATAATGCAATAAAAATTATCTACTAATTATTACAACAAATTGGAGAATGGGGTACAAATTTACAAATGGGGAATATAGGAAAAAGAAATAAAATGCTAAAAATTCCCTAATAATAAGAAAAATGTCTAACTAATACTAATATTATTATTTTTTGTATTTGTTTGGGATACACTAAATATTTTATTGGTTTAAATATAATAATAATATTTACTGGTTAAGAAAATAATGTTGTTATTAATAATAATAATATAGAGTAATAGTAATAACAAAAAGTAGTATAAAACAAAAGTAGTTATAATGATAGTAATAATAATAATGATAGTAACTAATGGCTAAAAATTAGTAAAAATAATAAATATTAGTGGTAATATAATATAATAATAATGATAATATAAAGTAAGAATAATATTAGTAATAATAACATAACTAAATATAATATATAATGGTTAAAACTAAATAATAATATAATAACTAATCTTGCTTAAAAAACCGTTAAGAGAAAAGTGGAAAAAGAAATTGGTTTCTCTCGCTCGTGTTTCCTCTCACTCTCGACTCTTCAGTGAAGAAACTGTAAATCCCAACCCAAACCCTATTTTCTCTCTCACGATAATTGCACGATCCTCACCGGTCTCTCTCATGGTTTCCGCCGCGATCTCTCTCTCAACGCCGTGTTCTCACCATCGCGACCCTCTCATCTCTCTCGATCGCTATTGCATGTTGATTCTGGCTGTTCGATTTCTGATTTTGACAGGTTGCTTACCGGTTTGGAGTTTGATGGGTTTGGAAACCTTAGAGCAATGAGCAATGATGAGCTTGACCAAGTTTTAATGGTTCCGGGTGAGATCTTTTCAATTTCTTCTTCTTTTTCTCGCCGTAAATTAGATTTCTGACACATACAATCTCTGAAGGGTTTAGCTTTAGGAATATGATGATGAACTGTTAGGGTTTGGCTATTGTGTTTTTTCTGTTTATGATTTCTGGTTTCCTTTGGGATTTTTGGTTGTTCGAGAGAACTGATGCTACGCTTGGTTTGTTTTTTTTGGGTTTTTTCTCCTAAGAACAGAGATGGTATTCTGGGGTTTGGAAAATGGCTTGGTCTTGTGTTGTTAATCGAATCCCCCTCCTTCTTTTGTTTGAACTCTAGTTATGTATCGTATCACCGGCTTTTTTCCTTCTGATGTCTCTTCTGCTTTCCCATTTTCACCTTTGGTGAAAATATCCTTGAAACCATGCTTTTCCTTTTCCATACTGCTGCTGTGTTAATAACTTGTGGGGCTAAACTTACTTCTTTTAGCTCTATTACTGCTGGCTGGCCTTTGATTATACTGATAACCATAATGTTTGTCTTCCTTGCTGGCTCTGTTGCCTCTAAACATCTCTGCTGCCTATTCTGTTGCTTCCTGCTGTGAGTTTCAATGACTGATAACCATGCTGGAATTTGGTTTGAATATATTTTTGCACTGTATTCTGTGTTGGCTGGACTTGAATTTCTGGAACTGTGATGGGTTGTTGGGCTGTATCATTGGGCTTTTTTTTTGGGAGAAATGATGTCTTCCCGATTTCCTCTCAAGACTCCTTTTGTGAACCAACAACGGAGGTTGTTGTGATTTGCAATGGAAGTTGCGGCCGATGAAGGAATTTTTTAGTTCTGAGGCTCTTACCGCTTGAACAACGATTAACCCTTCGAAACCTGATTCTTATAGCTAACCCTAATGATGAGGTTGAAAGTTTTTGACATTAACGTTTATATCCAAGTGTATAACTACTGATCGTGCGTTCTTTCTCTTGCTTGCAGGTAAACAATGTGGAGGACAAAGGTTTGGAGACTTGAGGGTGAAGAAAGGAGAGAATTGTCGACATCCCTGGAACGACAATGGAGTCCAGTACGATGAAGAGGCTCGCATAGTAGCATGAGGATTAGGATACATCTTTAACCGAATGCGTTGTAAACCTTTAGAACTTGTAGGATTAACCTTGTAGTTTACAAATTTTTTGTGACAAAATTGTAATTTCCATGAGCAAACTTTGAATACTTTATAATAATTTTTGTAATTCAAATTGTTCTTGCAGGAAAAACCTGATTAAAGATATTGTTTAGGGATTTGGAGACTCAAGTGTCGTAACTCAAGTTCCAAGCTTATCATTGTCTTGCTTATCCCGCCGGCGGGAGCCCTATTTATATCAATGCTCCATGAGGCTATTTCCTTCCTTCCGTGAATCGCCTTAGCACATTAACCATGGCTTTATACAGGAACCAAATTGTCACTTGTAATCATTCACTAGTAACGCCTCATAAAGACTTTAGGAACTCTTCATCTTCATAACGTATATTCAAACGTTTTGCCGGAGTACCGCCGAGCTATACCTCTAGACCGCCCTCATGTCTTTTCCCGAGACACATGTCGGACGAGATCCTTCTCACATGATCCGAGACCTATCTCGATCCCTACAACCTTCCCTCTGCATCCATCTCACCGAGGATTTTATGCATGATCATAAGCCCTTGGTCGCCGGGTTTTAAGCCTCTTGAACTGCGGTTTCACCAAACAATTTTAAACCCTTAATCCCTTAGCGAGATGTGCCATATTTCCAAACTTTCCTTAAAGAATGTGACACGTGAGCACGTGACACCAAATTTCAACGGTCACTTGTATTATTATTTTTACATATTTGCCCTATAATAGGAAAACCGATTTTACACCCTTTCCTCTTACTCATTATATTTCACTTGATTGCTTTCCAGAAATCTTTCTACAAATTTTCAAATCCCATCGCACTTTTGTCACACATTTCAAACATATCCTTCACCAATCGATCATCAAACTCGTATCCTCTTTTCCTACATTGCTTTTTGTTTCATTCTAAACATGGTCATCATTAGGGAATGCGATGATTTTGGTCGCAAAATCCACTTAGGGAACGTAAGAACGAAACCCTGCTTTGAGGAATGTATGCGCGAGATGAGCAATGCTCAAAGAATAATCGACTAAAGAGAGTCACCGATAGGGTTTGCATCAAGTTTTTACTCGATAGTGACCATTCGACTCTTCGTGTTCGTGGAGCTTATAATGGAAACCAACCGTCTGATCAAAGGAGAAGTCGAGGCTTTAAACGGAGCCTAATACAAGATGAAGAAATCGCCCACGCCTTAAGGAATGTCTGCCTACTGTGAGACGAAGATGACGTGATTCTCGAGTCTTGTGAGTCCTGGGAGAGTGTCTGATGATCCGTCCTCAAGAGGTCAAACCGAGTGGTTTTATTTTTATATCGGAGTGATCGAGAGTTTGACATTCAACCCCTCCGACTTCTCGAGACCGATATCCTTCGCACCATTAACCTTGCTCCTCCAACTCCGTCTCAACAGTTGGGGTTTCATCCGCCTTCAAATAATATGCCGGCCCTGCTTATAACCCCACCATTGGTTTGTTCTTTTCCTTCTTCAAATAAAAGCACGGAGTTCGAAACGGGTTGCCATCACCGCATCCCAAAAAGAAGTTTCCCAAGCCTACACCTCCAATTTTAAAGGTTACAAAGAGCTGCTTCATCCGAAGTTAGATGTGGGTCTCGTGCCCTTATGTTATCTATACAGATGGGCATCATAAGTTCTCTTTATTGGACTTGGATCCACTTCCCATTTCCGGCTTTGACTATGATAGTCCGCGATTCGAGATCCTTTCCCTAGAAATTCGACTCCTTCGCATCGATCCGGTCAAAGATTTACTTGTCTTATCTCCGAGGAAGTCCTCGACTTCCTAGGTAAGCTTTTTCATTTAGCTTTATTCAACTTTTCTTTATTTGAATGCTTACCTTCCCGTCCTTGTTTCATTTTCCATGCATAAAATGACCGATATGTCGTTGAAAGAATGTAAGAAGTCGATATGGGTACTGTCAGATGGATGTTGGTGGACCTTCCGAGTCCAACCAATTTGGCCGGACCGAAGTGCGAATCCAAGAAAAGAAAACGCTACGACCCGTGACCCCGCCGAACAATCATTCTTTCCACTTTCCTCAAGCACCCCGCAGAGATGTAAACCCCGAGCCCATCCCAAAAAGTTGAAGACCGCATGGGAATGAAACCAACTGGCAGATCGGGCCATCTCCAATTTGCTAAAGGACACCGGAGGTGGCTATGGTCATGCCTCTTCGTAGAATCGATTCTCGGGTGCCGATTTTGACGGCCTCAAGTTTCTGTATGACCATCTGAATGCCACAACCGATGTGAACAAACTGACTGAACTAGGTTCGCAGCAGATCACTAAGCAACTGAGCTCATACCTGATGAGGTGTGCTGTACTCACCCGAAGTTTGTTCGAGTCCGTGACCGTGTGGAGAAGAGAAAACCGATCCGAGATAGAGGTCAAAAGGCTACCGATAACGAGCGCCTTCTCAATGCCAACAATGTGTTCAAGAATAAACTCTCGGAAGCTGCCGATGACTTCACAAATCTTGAAAAGAAGAATTCAGAGGCCGGAAAATAGATAAAGACCTTGAAAGATGAGTCGCCGAGATGTCCGCCAAGTTCCGTGGATTCTCAAAATCATGCTCCGAAATGAAGCATAATCAAGAAATCCCAAATGGTATGCCGGATGCCGATTTAGCCTTTGAACGCAAGCAAAGCTCGTGTCAATTGCTTATACCTTACAGACATCTCGAGGTTGATTACTTCAAGACCATTGTAGATGGGAAGTTGGTGGAAGTTGATGAAGATGATAGCGAACCACTATTAGCGAAGAAAACGCTAAGACGGATGCCGCCAAGAGAATGCTAAGGTGGATGCCAACCTCACGACCCCAATCCCCGACTTCTTCTTTGTTTCATAGTTAGTCACCCTTTGGGGGCATTTTGTATTTGAATATTCGCCCACCGGCTTATGCAATTTGTATTTTAACTATTCGGCCCACTGGGCTACTTTAATTGCTTTCTCTCGAATTTTCGCTATTAATTTTTGCCCGTTGCGAACTTTATGTAGTATTTACTGCCCTCAAACCTCAGATGCAACAAGCAATCCTAGTGGTTTTTGAGAAACGATAACATTTGTTCAGAACCCCACATGTCATTTCCTCACATCCCGACTTGCCGAGACCGGAGAAAGTGTTAAGGAACGCTAGATGCATCTTTAGTAAAATTGTTTTATTCCATACGCTTGTAAGATTGCTCGAGCTTTAGCATTATGCCAATGTTCGAGCCTCATGCCGAGGTTGATCAAGGAGTATTCCTCGTGGGAAATGCCTTTACGTGATCGAGACGATCTTAGACCGAGCTCAGAAGACGCCGCCATAGGGTTCGCTCCTGCCGAGATTGACCAAGGAGTATTCCTCGGGAATGAGCCTTACGTGATCGAGACTTATCTTTACCGAGCCAGAAAGACGCCATAGGTTCGAGCCTCTGCCGAGGTTGACCAAGGAGTATTCCTCGGGAACAGAGCCTTTACGGATCAGACGATCTTTAGACCGAGCTCAAGAAGACGCCGCCATAGGGTTCGTGAGCCCGCCGAGGTTGACCAAGGAGTATTCCTGGGAACAGAGCCTTTACGTGACCGAGAGACGCATCTTAGACCGAGCTCAAGAAGACGCCGCCATAGGGTTCGAGCCTCAAGCCGAGGTTGACCAAGGAGTATTCTCGGGAACAGAGCCTTTACGGATCGAGAGACGATCTTCGATCGAGTCAGCAAAGACGTCGCCATTTGCCGCCATGCATCGATGTCGCAATATAATTTCATTAGATAGATGCTCATTAAAACCCCGGCCCTTGCCTAGGAAAAGAGTGCACCAATTGTTCTTACATGTTTTTTAATCGAATAAAATTTAAGGTTGGCAACATTCCAAGTTCTTGGCGCCCGATCCGCCTAATGTCTCTAATTTATAGGTCTGCTTTTGCAATTTTCCGAGACCGAACGGTCCTTCCCAGCTTGAATCCACCACCTTTCTTGGAGGGTCGGTCACCTCTTGAGTACCAGATCTCCGACTTTGAACCCTCGCCGCTTAACTGAAGTTGAAACGCCGTCATTCTCTCGCTTGTTGCCTGGACATGTGCCGATCCCTTATTTCATCCAAGAATCTGCCTCACTCAAGGCCCAGTTGTTAGCCTCTTCTTCAAAGCTTCCCGACGCCAAGAGGGTAAAACTACCTCACCGGGATCATGGCATCAGCCCAAAACCATCCCGAAAGGAGTCTCTGGGTTGTGGAGGAACGTGGTATGGTAGGCCCATAAGACTTGCAAGTGCGTCGCGCCCACAACCCCTCGCCGAGTCCATTTCTTCTTAATTGCATTTAATATGACCTTGTTGGCCGATTCCGCCCGCCTGCTCGCCGTGGATGCTCTATGATATAAACCTGCTTTGAACCTTAGATCCTTACAAAATTTACTACCGAGGTGCTGGCAACCGTGTTCGTTGTCCGAAACTATAACCCGAGGTAGCCCAAACCGCAAATGATGCTTCTCCAAGAAAACGCCAACCCGATCTCGCCGAGATCCGAGATACGCCTCCCACCCATTTAGTAAAATAATCTACCGCCACGATCAAAACTTCAATTGTCCTGAGCCACTGAACGGCCCCAAGATGTCGCCCCCATCGAGCAAAAAGGCCACGGGACCGTATGCAAAAACTCACCGAGTATGGATAGGGCAAACATCCGCATTTTGTACATCGAGTCACATACTTGACAATCCTTTGTTAAAGTAGGCCAAGAGTACCCGCCCTTAAGATCCGCTTGCTAAGGCTCTACCTCCACCATGATTTCCACAAGCCCTCATGCACTTCCTTCATAATCACGACATATCCCCTTCCGACACGCAGCCAGCATGGGTGTTGCACGTCCCAACCAGATAGTTTCCGACTCCATTACGAACCGATGAAATTTTCCCGATGCTTAGCTTTCTTCATCCGCAGTAATATGTCTTGTTGTAGAAAACGGATGATCGGCTCATCCACCCGCCGTTGTCCCCATAAACCATCAAGGATTCTTCTTTTCGATACTAGGCACGGAAGTATTTCACGATGACCGATTTGTTTATCCTGTAATCCCAGAGCTGGCCAACCGATAGAAGGTCACCGTATTTTCTTCCCGCCACATGACGATCTCAAATGCCTCAAATCGCCGACTCAACACAAGGGCTTGTTTCAAATATCTCTCTCCGTAGCTTTTACCGAAATGATCCGCCCACTTGTCCGACCACTAATCGTGAATCGGTGCGACTAGCAATGTGTCACTCCGACCTCCGTGAGCCAGCCTTAGACCGCCAATGTAGTCAGATCGCTTCGTTGTTACTTGTGGAGAATCCAAAACGCAAAGAGTATTCAAGAACTATCTCCCGACCTTCCAACACTACTCCCGCACCACCGCCTCGAGGTTAGAGGAGCCGCGATGATAGAACCCACCCTTGAGTAGAATCCTTTCCGGCGGGAGGTTAGTTCGATCATGAAGTCGGCTAAAGACTGGATTTGATATCGTACGAGGGTCAAACCGATTTCATACTCGATAGCTCCACGCCCAAGACACCATCCTCCCCGCCAACCGGCTTCGAACACTTGTTTTAAAGGATAATTAGTCTTTATCCGGACGGATGTCCAAGGAAATAGTGTCGAGTTTTCGCACAAGCGCCAACGCCAATTTCTATCTTCTCGATATCCGTTTCGCCTTTCAACACCTTGCTTACAAAGTACACCGGACGCCTCCTCTTCTCGTATCCCGACCAACCGAGCCGATCGCCTCGCATAATCGCCAGTACGATCAACCGGGAGCCTCTTTGGTCGACTAACACCGGAGGTGACGATAGTAATCGCTTATCCCTTGAATGCTTTTCACATGCTTCCGCCCATTCAAACAGAGCTCTCTTTAATTGCCGAAGAAGTGAATAGATTTGTCACCGCACAAGACAAGAACGAGACAACGCGCCAAACGGCCGTTAGTTGTCAGATTCCTTGATCGAGGTCGGGCTTCGATGTCAATGATCGCGGCATTTATCTAGATTGGCCTCAATGCCGCTGATTTGGAGCATGAACCTGTGAACTTTCCACCGAACTCGAACGACACTTGTCCAAGTTCAAGCGATATTGAACTTTCTTAATGCCGCAATGTCTCTCGATGTCAATGACATGATCTCCTCCGTCCCGTTTTGATCACCATGTCGCTACGTACACCTCAATATTCCTACCGATCCGAGGGGCAAACACCATATCCATCGCCTTTGGTAGGTCGCACCCGCTCTTCAATCCAAATGGCATAACCGTAATAGAAATTCTTCCTTCTCATTATGAAGGCGGTTTTGGACGATCACCGTTCATTCGGATCTGGTTGTACCGAATATGCATCCAAAAACTCGTGGAGGCGGAAACCGAGGAACTATCAATCACCGATCAATGTGAGGAAGAGGATAGGATCCTTCTGCATGCTTTGTTTTGGTCTGAAGTCTACACACATCCTCCATTTGCCATTCTTCTTCTTTACCATAACAACGTTCGACAGCCAAGTTGGGTATTGCACCTCTTTAACGAAACCGGCCTTTAACAATTTTCCCACTTCCTCCGAGACAGCCTGTCCTCTTTCTTCTCCCATCTTCCGCTTCCTCTCGGACATCGGTTTGATCCCGGGGTCGATGGATAAATGATGGCACATGATCTCTGGGTCAATACCCGGCATATCTGATGGCTTCCAGGCAAAGAGATCCAGGTTTTGCCTCAACACCCGGACTATTTCGGTCTCCTCCTCCTTCGTCAATTGAGTTCCGAGATGGTAATTTGAAGGCAACGTCCGATCCGACTTCTTTGACCTCCTCCCGAGGGGTAAGTCCTTCCTCACCTGCTCCGCCTCGATCGATGTCACCATACCGACTTCGTGCTTTGGAGAAGCCTCCACGTCCCGACTTTTTCTTGGCTTTCAAACTATCTTTATAGCATTTCGAGCCACCGGTCACCACGACAACCCCGACTCGTCTGCTACCTGTGGGTACTTCAGTTATGAGCAAGGTCGATAACATCGCCTCAAGTGCATTGAACTAAGGTCTCCCAATGATGATGTTGTAGGTGACGACGATTAACCACCGTGACACCTAACCTCGAACCTTTTGAATTTTCTTCCTCACCAAAGGTAGTCATGGGAGGTACCTCAGATTTGTACCGTCACGAGAAACCGACAAGTGTCCCGCTAAAGGGAAGCAATTCATTTGGCTCGAACCCCATTCCTTTGAAGGCCTCCCAATAAAGGACATCCGCCGAGCTTCCCGGATCGATCAAAACACGCTGACACCCCAATCCCGGATTTGTACTTCAATCACCATGGGATCATTCTCATGGCAGACTTCCTTAGCATCTTCCTACCAAAAGGTTATCACCCTAATCGAATTTGAGGTTCCGGCGCGGCACCGAGCGAGCCACGAGCATACCTTTCTTGGCCGAACCGGTGGAGCCACCTCCGCAAGCCCCTGTGAGATGGTGTTGAGAGTGCCTGGTCGATCTTTGCTTCCTTTACTTCTTCCACAATTTACCTTTTCTTAGACCGAATCGGCCGAGTCCCGCTCTGGGATGAGTCTCGCTATCGGATCTCCTGTGGTCTTCCTTACGTATGTTGATGCCTCTCTCAATTAATTTTCAATCTTCGCAATCATCATACAAGCTCGTGGTGTGCCCTTCGCACGATGGAACTCACACCATGCTTCCGGATCACTTCCTAAGATCAGAGTTGATCGTCCACCCATCAGTGTGGGTGAGCATCAGTGATGGATGTCCCGAGGATATCCTCCTTCCGGCAGAGGTGTGAACGCCTCCTTGAGCCGAAAGCCAACCGGGCGCGATGGTGGACGCCGACGGTCCCGAGGCCGATCCCGAGGTGTGTATTCGGGCCGGCTCGCCGTCGCCCCGATCCTTTGTCTTTAGAATCCCGCGACGCTTTCTCCATGTTACTTTCTCTCCTTTTACGTAGCATTCGCCCGAGTAATGATCTCGCCCATGCTCTTGGCGGCTTTTGGGCCAAAGACTCATTGAATCGTCGGCTTTTAGGCCGTGGCCGAACGCTGCCACAAATATCTCCGATTAGGGTGCGAGACTTGATAGTCTCCTCGCAATCGCCATGAAATCTCGGAGTGTCTCGGGGCTTTTTACGCTGAAAAGGAGGTGTCACACCTATGTGTCGATTAGTCGAAAACCGCCGGATAATCTTTCGTTGAAATCTTGATAGCTTACTATGGACACCCGAGGCAGCCCATATATACCAGCAGGTCGATTCTCTAAAGGTGCCGCCATCACCTTGCACTTAAGGGAATCGGCTGTTCGATGAGTGCCATTGTGTTGTTGACCGCTATAATATGTTTTGTGGATCTGCCTTGCCATCATACGATGCCGTAATGTGGGGTTTGAAGTTATCAGCATCTACATCCTCCTGCATTGCTCGGGACAAAGGTCGTGGCTCCAAAAGTTCTCCTTCCGTCTTTCGTCATCCAAACTCTTCATTGAAGAGCTTGAACATTGTCTTGTAAAGTTTCATGTCGGGCGAGGTCATCAATCATAGCCAGATTTGGGTTAGATCCGGAGGATCCGTTGGTGGTGGTGAGGCTTGAGACATTGTCGCCCTGTGTTGTCAAGATGTTTGTGCGGCCCGGGATTGATTTCACCGAGGCCCCACGGTGGCGCCAATGTTCTGGCAGAAAACCCGATTTAAGATATTGTTTAGGATTTGAGACTCAAGTGTCGTAACTCAAGTTCCAAGCTTATCATTGTCTTGTTTATCCCGCCGGGGAGCCCTATTTATATCAATGCCTCCATGAGGCTATTTCCTTCCTTCCGAATCGCCTTAGCACATTAACCATGGCTTTACATGCAGGAACCAAATTGCCTTACTTGTAATCATTCACTAGTAACGTCTCATAAAGACTTTAGGAACTCTTCATCTTCATAACGATATTCAAACGTTCTTGCCGGAGTACCGCCGAGCTATACCTCTAGACCGTCCTCATGTCTTTTCCCGAGACACATGTCGGACGTAGATCCCCTCCTACATGATCCGAGACCTATCTCGGATCCCTACAACCTTCCCTCCAGGCATCCATCTCGGCTGAGGATTTTATGCATGATCACAAATTATTGATAATTTTTGTAATTCAAATTATTGAGTTAATAATATGAACTTGTTTCTTCACATTTCAAACTTAATCTTCCAATTTCTCACAAAATGCATCATAATCTTGTAGAAACTCACAACAGCTAAAAGCAATCTTGAATGATATCCGTAGCATCTTACCGTACTCAAAAAGTGGATTAACCGATATTTTACTTAACGAACTTGCATCGTTCCTTCTAGTGAATTTAAACTTCAAAGACAAACAAATCCTTTAACGTTTAAATCCCGAATTGGACAAAACACATACTTATCTTGAATGCCAATTCCGAAGGCAAATGAATTCCTTTTCGACATTCAAATCGTCTTGAATCAATGACAAAAATACAGTTCTCTCTGAAATCCAGTGTAACCTCTTTTTCCATGAAAATTTCGCCTGCAGAAATTAACACCAACATGCTGAAAAATGAATCACCGAGGTGAAACAAAAGGAGAATTTTTGGGGTGCGACATCTATGATTTTTGTTTTTATCGACCATAAGACTTCAAGGCATGAAATCATATGCTCGGGGGGCTTATGATCGTACATAAAATCCTAGCCGAGCTATAAAGTCGGAAGGGGCAAGGGAGGAGCCGAGAATGGTGCCCTGATGGAGAGTATGGAGGCAAGAGCCGAGAATGGTGCCCGAATGGAGAGTATGGAGCCGAAATATGGACCGGGCATACATTCCGGCCATATGAGCCAAGATCCATTCCGGCTAATGAAATGAAAGTTATGGACGAGTTGGAGGTAACTGCCACATTTATCTTGGCGGCGCACGTTACACTATGAAGCCATCACTGCCAAAAATGGCTGACGTTATGCATCTTTAATTCAGTTATGGATCTAGAAGCCATTATTGGCGCTAAGACGTGGATGTCACGTAGTCATTGTATATATAGGGCTCCCTCCAGCGGGATAAGCAAGACATTCATCATCTTGGAGTTCAAGATACTTAGCTTGAGCATCCAAATCCCTAAATACAGATATATATATATATATATATCTAAGTTTTTCCTGCAAGAACAATGGTAAAAATAGACTGATATCAATATAATCAAGCATATATCTATACATTATATATATTATGTGCAAAGCTCAAAAACATAAAAAATATTTCAATGTGATTCAATATCAAAACACTAATCTCCGGCAACAATGTCATTTTATTGTTGCGGTAAAGCAGCAAGCAAAAGTAAATATTTTTATTTTATTTTATCATCTCCACAAGGATTAGTAAAACGGAGAGAATGTCGTTCAAAAGTCTCTATGTCTCTGAGATTGGTTTTAAATGGGTTTAAATTAAAACATATGAACAAGAAAATAAATTCATTCTTTAGAGAGGAGAAAACTTGTTTGGCATAAATTTCATCTATTCATCACAAAATTAAACCTATCGATCAGTTGTACTTAACCTACAATACTCGTCAAAATAATCATGTATCTCTTACATCAGTGTTTATTTCTAAAACACCTACAGATGTACCACAATAAAGATTATGTCTAATACAAAGTATCAAGAACAATCATATTACTCTTGTTGACGATGTCTCATATAACTCAAATAACACAGAGGCATTAAGCTTCTATACCCATAAACAATGATGTGTAAAGAAGAATTTATACAATTCCATGAGCGATAAATATACATAAGATCAGCGTAAGCTTACAAACAAAAACCAACAAATAGATAAATACATAGAGGGAAAGAGAAAGGAACTGACACACCTCACGTTGTGAGGACGATTCGTACAAACCTATTTTTGATTCATTAGTATGCAAGCTCCAAATGTTGTTTTCTAGCCTATCTCTACCAAAGAATGACTCTCATGGTGTTGGGACTCAAATATACCCAACCCATAAACTAAAACTATAAAAGAATATATTTATATAAAAACAGAATACATCAGATCGGGCAAAGCGACCTTTGCACGCTAAGCGCGACTTTCATTATTTACACATTAAACTGTCTAAAGTGCGCTAAACGGGATGAGTCAGCTTAAAAGGCTAGAAAGTACAACCTCTTCCAGAGAAAAACTTCTTGTAACGGTCTACAAGATGGGCTTAGCGGGCTTGATAGAACATTTATTCTGAAAACATATGTTTAAAGTTGTGCCTTTGACTCTTATCTTGGATGAGTTTTTGAGATAAAGATTGCATTGGTAGTGATTGGGTAAAATGGAGTTTGTTTACCTATAAACCTGAGGTTGTTTATATAAAATAATACTACTGATAGTGTGATCTTCTTCTTGGCTTGGTATCTCCCAGATGTAGTTGTTATTTTACGCTGAACTGGGTCATCATATGTTTGTGTTATAGTCATTCTGTATTGTTCAGTTTTTGTTTCTTGGATAATTTACATGTCATATAAGATGGAACATCTGTTATGACTTTGTGCTGATATGATTGCATAACAGTATGTTATGTACTATCCAAGTTGTTTTTGCACAGAGAACATTGTCTCAACATTTGTTAGGACATTTGTAATATGTATACACGAATTTCATAGCTATATCTTACTTTATGTCGATGATATTATCCTTACCTCATATTCTAATGCTCTACGGAAATCTATCATCTCACTTGTCACTTTCAAGTTTCCTACAAAAGACTTTGGACACTTTAGCTAATTCTTAGATATTGTAGTCATTTGCCATCAAGAAGCTTTATTTCTCTCACAGAAAAGTATGCCGAAATTTTTTTTACACGTGTTGAAATGTCTTCTTGCAAATCTTGTCCAATCCTAGTTGATACAAAACCAAAGATAATTGCTACAAATAGAATTCCGTATGAGGATCCATCTCTCTATCGTAGCCTATTCGGTGCCTTTTAGTATCTCACTTTCACTCGACTAAACATTTCATATAGGGTACAACATACATGTCTTTTAATGCATAACCCGATGGAAGACAATATGCAAGCTCTCTAATGTATCTTGCGCTACTTCCTTAATTTTAAATACTCATGCCGATTGGGGAGTATGCTTTGATACTCGATGATCCACCGACATTCGTGTTTCTTGGTGATAATTTGCTCTCTACAAAAATCCATGGTATCTCGCTAGAGTGTTGAACCCGAATGTCCTAACATTGTCATTGCGTTCTTTAAATTATGTTGGTTGCACAACCTCCTTCTTGAGTTACATTTTTCCACTCACAAGGTTACCATGGTCTACTCTGACAACGCTTATGACGTCTATCTCTAACAATCGAATTTAACATCAAAGGACTAAACTCATCGAAATAAATATTTATTTTATTTTATGAAAAAGGTAGTTCGAGGTTATGTCTTTGTTCTTCACGCTTAATCATGATATCAAATTGTAAATATTTTTTATCAAAAGTTTTCTTTTTCATATTGTTCGAGTTTTTATAAACAAACTCAACATCCGCAACTTTCCACCTCAAAAATATACTAAAATATATCTATATTTATTGTATTTTGTTTTATATTATATGTACTAGCTACTAATTATATTCATCGGCTATTATTAACTTTCAAATAGAATTTGACAATAGGGCTATATTTTTCAAAAAAAAAAAAAAATCTATTTAATGCGAAGTAGGAAATTACATTCTCATAAAACCTAACATTTCTTAATTATTAAAAAACCTAAATATGTATTTAAATAAAACCCATATAACTATAACGAGTAACTTACGTGGTATAACTCATAATCAACATTTGTAAACATGATAGTTAGTAGGATCTCTACATAAATAAATTATACATCTAAAAGTTGATGGACATGTTGGTCCATGCAAGCAAATAGCGCCGTGCTGACCAAAAAAAGAATATAAATTTCACGTCAAATAATATATTGGTAGAGATTTTATTCAACTTTGAATGATGCCAATCGTGTGGGTATTATTTGTATATGTAGACCATATAGTCTCACATGTATGACCCAACTCATCTGCAAAGGTTTGAATTACAGCAACAAGTGCCGTAATGGTTTTTTATTTTATCCATTACAAAAGGACGTACCTCTTTCACTTTAATTTAAATTGCACGGGTACGGTGGTGTTGGACCATTTTCATCCATCTCTGCCACATCCATTAAAGAGGATGACAAATAGAAAAAGCAACTCTGAATTTCATTATAATTGCTTTGCTATCATTTTGTAGGGGACATATCTTGTCATTAAACTTAGAACCGTATTTGAGAGTGTACAACGAAAACTCAAAATTATAATATAATAAAATAACCTAAATTAAGTTTTCGAAAACTTAAGACGAGTATGAATGTAATCCATAAATTTGTTAGACTTGAGATTGAAATTGGCAGCAAAAACTTGGACTAAGTCAATGAATCACCTAACATGTACAAGAACATGAATGGTTCATCATTATATAATAAATAATTCATCATCAAGAAGTGGATTCATTCCCAAAATACATTTGGCTTAAAAACAAATTTAGTGTTTGTCTTGGTCCACATTGTACATATTTTTGTCTTCCTTTTCTCAATCACATATTGTGTATTTTCTTTCTAGTAATTATGATCCTCTTACATATTTCTTGAGGGAGTGGTGTAAGAAAAAGAAAGATAGAAAGAAATTATATTAACAGATGAAAGAAAATAAGTTGTAACAGAACTTCTGGTGATGAACCAGAAACAAAATTTCTGGTGATGATCCAGAAATAGAACTTCTGGAGATGAACTTCTGGTGATGAATCGAAATGTAACTTTGGAAATGAACTTCTGGAGAGTGAATTTTTGGAGATGAACTTCTGGAGAGTAACACTTCTATAATGTAGTTTCTCCTTTTCTGTTTTGGCAGTTAGAGTTAGTTACGATTTGTAACTATATATAGGACACTTGTAACAAACTTTACATATTGAATGAATAACAATTCTTTTACTTTCTTCTTCTTGCATACACGTTATTCATTCTCTTTTCCTCTAATGGAGTCATTCAATTGCTTAGATGGTATCGTGAGCTGTTGCTTATTCTGCTTCATTGCGATCGGTTCTTGCTTGTGCTTCAAGATCATTAGTGAGGCTGGGTTTCAATCCTTGCTTCATTTTTATTTCTTTCGTTCTTCCGTTGGGAGTTCGTTTTGTGTGAATCGTTTATACGATTCTTTCTTTCTTGATTCGTTGTTTCGTAATCTTGCTGCATTTTTTCTTTGATTTTGTGCTTCGCAATGGTCGCAAGAAAGAATAACAACAATCGATGCGGATCACTGATCCATATTATGTTCATCCATCTGAAAACTCTTCAACAGTTTGTGTTACACCAGCGCTATCTGGAGAAAACTATCATGCTTGGTCCATGAAGATGAGAAGAGCATCGGCAATGAAGAACAAATTTCAGTTTGTTGATGGAACGATTGAAGTGCCTGATAGTGACGAGCTCAATTATATTGCATGGCAAAGATGCAACAATCTTGTTCATACATGGATTATCAATTCAATAACACCTTCCATAGTACATACTGTGGTGTTCATTGATAATGTTGTGGATGTGTTGAATGATCTTAGGGATTGGTTCATGAGAGGAGACAAGATTCGAGTTGCACAGTTATATCAAGAAATCTCAAATTTGAAACAAGGAAGCAAGAAAAATTCTGATTATTTCACAAAATTGAGAAGTCTATGGGAGGAGCTTGATCAATATAGGCCAATGCTGAATTGCACGTGTCCTGTGACTTGTGCAAGCCTTACAATGCGAAATAGTAGAAGTTTTAGAGCTGAAGATCGTATAATTCAGTTCTTGATTGGCTTGAATGAAGAATTCCATGGAGTTGTTTCTCAAGTGCTTCTTATGGATCCATTGTCTCAAATTAACAAAGTATTTTCTATGGTGCTGCAGCAAGAGAGAAAGATATGTGGGACTGAAAATGTTATGTCTGGAAATAGTAGTGCCGAGGATGGAGCTGGTATGGTGAATGTTGTTGATAGCACGAAGCAATTTGGAAGAGGCAAAGGAAATAACAACACTGGGAGAGGAAATGGTGGTGCTGGCAGAGGCAAAGGCAATTTCAAAGTATGCACGCACTGCGGCAAAAATGGTCATGTTGTTGACAATTGTTATAAGAAGCATGGATATCCTCCTAATCTTGCTTGAGGAGGATCAGCATCAGCACACATCAATCAAGTTGAAGCAAATGGTGAAGTTGCAGCTGAACCTTCCAATGACAATGGAAGTATAACTCTGACTAAGGAGCAATACAACAACTTGATGATGCTTCTTGAGAAGAACACAACTTCAGTAAATATGGAAAAAGGAGGTAAACCTTATATTGCTAGCTTCAGTATTAGTGGTGGTGTTAAATGGATCTTAGACACAGGTGCAACCCATCACATATGGAATAACCTTGATTGGTTCTTGAAACATGATAAAATTAATCCTATTATGGTAAAATCTTCCAAATGGAAATTCTATATCTACTTCTGTATGTGGAGATGTGAAAATATCCAAATATTTTGTCATTCAAGGGGTCTATATTTGCCACAATTTGAAGTTAACCTAATCTCTGTTTCAAAACTATGTAGAGAACAAAATTGCAGCCTAGTTTTTGAAACTGACAAATGTACTATACAGGCAATGAGGGATTTGAAGAAGATTGGTTCAGCTAGTGAGCTGGATGGGTTGTACTACTTGGAGTTGTAGAAGGATAGTTCTCATAGAATTAGCAGTGTAGGATTTGTGTCAAGTATATTCACAAATAAGAGAAGTGAAGAAACAACACCTGCTATTATATGGAGTTTAAGATTAGGGAATCTATCACATGATAGAATGCAATGTATGAGCACTATGTATAGTTACATCCCTAATAGCATTCATAAAGCTTGTGATGTGTGTCAACAAGCTAGACAAAAACGTTTTCCTTTTCCTATAAGTAACAGTAATGCATGTAATCCTTTTGATATGATTCATATTGACATATGGGGTCCTTTTAATACAGTTTATGTACATGGCTTCTGATATTTTCTCACTATCTTAGATGATCATAGTAGGCATGTTTGGGTGGGCTGTGATGATGAGATCTAAGGCTGAAGCTAGTGAAAAGATAACAGAGTTTGTCAAAATATGGTAGAAACTCAATTTAGTAAAAGGTCAAGGTTATTAGAAGTTGAAATTCCTGGCAACAGATACGTGATGTCACAGAGAATGTTATGACACAGTATCTGACACTATGTTAACACTTCACACAGTAAATACAGAAAGTAGTAAAGAACACAATAAATTGTTCACCCAGTTCGGTTCAACAAACCTACATCTGGGGCCTACCAAGCCAGGGAGGAAATTCACTATTAGTAGAATTAATTTCAGGAATAAACCACCAGTTTATCTCTTTCACTTAAAACCTACCCAATGCAACTTCAACCTAAGTCCTACTTAGATCTGAGTACCTACTCACTCCCCCTCAATCACAGCAGTGATATCAAACTATTGGCTAATTGAATTGTGAAGACACACTTCAATAAAATATCTTGATCTTTCTTCAAAGCTTCAATCAAGAGACAAACACTCGTGCTTTAAAGCTTTGAGTGATAAACTACCCTTACAGCAAATCCTAGTCCAATGCACTTATCAATTGATAGTTGCTTGGCTCACAAGAGAAACTAGAATTACACAATACCAACTATTATAAATCCTAACAGTACACAAAACACAAGATGCTATCTCTTCAATACATTCAAAGGGCGCAACACGCTAGGGTTGATTTCCTTTTATAGAAGCATTCCGAAACTTCGCTTTGGGTCCATAAAGATAGCTAGGTTCACTTAATTTAATCCTAAAACATGGTCTTTTCAACAACCAATTTAGGTTTAATTAAGATTAACCTAGCAGCCACGTGAGCATGCTTTCTAATAATGTAAAAGCAATATTTAGCAACCAACAAACTTCCCGAAAATCTCAGAACAAACAGATTCTGCATCGTATGTCACATCGAATGTCATAACATCCGCATGACATCGATTTTGTAGAATTTCCAAGACAGCCTTTAGCTTCCGCCTGAAATGCTTTTAACATCCTTAGTGTAGGATTTATCTTCAATCTCGAATGTCATAGCATCTATCATGACATTGCTAAACCTAGTTTTACCAAAATTAATGCCAACTTAAAACACTAACAAACTCCCCCTTTGGCACATTTTTGGCTAAAACTACTTAACTTATCAGAGTACATATGCAGCAGAAGATAAACTAGTTCTAAGCTTAAATAAACTAGAACCTAGAGATAAGATAAATTCTACCCATACAAAAATCCCACAATTCCCACAATTGCCCACAAACAAAATTTAAAAATAGGCCATACAATTTAAAGTCCCATACCATCACAACACAAGAGTTCTTCCCCTTTTAGCCATAAAGGGCCAAAGGAAAACAATACAATTTCCCAAACTTTTAATCAAACAGTACCAGAAAAAAAACAATACCAACATAAGTATTCAAGGGTTACACATCTGTCAACACAATGATTGCAATCATCCAAAAAGAAATAAAATGCAGAACAAGAAAAGAAGACAATTGACAGAACAGCAGCAACAGGGGCAAGGAGCAACATCTCAAGTGCTTTCTCCGTATAGCAATGTGGAAGGAAGCATCTTCAACCTTCTTCAAAGACCAGCCATCCGAATATCATCTTCAAGATCACCAACAAAGATCACTATCAGCTTTCCCTTCATCCTCAACCTCTGTGTCCTGCTCTAGTTGAGAGATTAGCTCTTCCAGACTTTGCTTTCTTGCTTCAAGCTCCTTGCAAGTTGCTCTTAGCACATCAATGACATTTGCCTTCTGAGAGTTTTCTGATGATGTCTCAACAGATGTCATGACAATGTCCGGGACATGCTTCCTTGGAACAATTTGTAGTGGAATCCAAGAGCGTGGGCTCTCTTGCATCAATCGTCACCAAGAATGTCTGGATACTGATCAATTATAATTCCACACAGCAGGGAGGGAAAGGCTATTGGTCCTTTGATAGCATAGCTGTCAGCATGCTTAAGGGTCTGATAAAAAATATAGGATCCATAGTCAAATGCAGCCTGAGTACCTACTGCATATATGAATCTTCCCAATCCATTGGAAATGGTGGATTTGTGATTAGTTGGGACCCAGCAGCACCAATCTTATGCAAGATGGCAAATTTGACACTCAACTTGCTTGTCGAGAGTTTTCCTTTAGAGGCCATTGTCTTACTTGATTGGCGTGATGGTTTGACAAATCTTATTGTCGCTCTCCACCTGGCCGAGTATTATCGAACTACCCAGAATCATGATCACATTTGAGAAAACTCGACTTTCCTCCCTCTCACATACACCCTGTAGTCATCGATTCCTATCCCCACCATTTGAGAGATTGACAATAAACTCTCTCACCAAAGCTTCATAACATTGAGAGCTTCTCCACTATTTTCATCATCCCGCCTTAATCGTGTCAACAATCTCCTTGCACTCTAAAGCACTCTTGTTCAACTCTCTTCTAGTGCAACCTCTTTAAACAAACATACTTCCATCTTCCAAGACTTTCGTGATGATGGAATGAGATGTTATCAATTGCCACTTGTGCACCTTGGGAAGTTTTCCAAGAGTTGGCTTCTTTCTTGAATGTATGTCGCTGACATTCTCCTCAACATCAAACTCGAGTCATGATCGACTCCACAGTGTCCGTGTTCCTTCCTCTTTTCACAATAGGTGTTCTCTTTGGTCTAGAGTTACCAGAACAGCTTTTACTCTACATTTCTGTAGAGGTTCCACCTTGGGATACTTTTCACCTTATGCACATCTTCCACACCCTTTCTTTGACAGATTCTGAGACCGCCTGCTTTCCCTTCCTTTTCATCATTCTTTTGCAATGCTTGGATTGACATTGGCAATAAGATCATTGTCCGAGAACATCTCATCTAAATCAATGACCTGAGGTTCGCTTAAATGATTAGATTCTTGAACCGTGACTCTTCCAAAATGTCGTAAATGTAGTCATCGGGGCTTTACCAGAGGCACACTTTGCCGGTGATTCTTCAAGAATACTATCGTAAATATAGTCACAGAGGCTTTATCGTGAGCAACATTTTGTCGGGACTCCTCAAGAATACCGCCGAGATCTCATCTTCCTTATCAATGAGGTTTTATTACAAGCATCATCAACACCGCTTGCACTTTAATGTAAAGGTCTTCATTATTCTTGGTGGGAAGTATCATGATCACCGATGTCTTGACATTCTCGGACATCCGGATCAACTCGCTAAACTAGGGCTAGCAGACGCTTTAGGGAATTGAAACCCCAGGAACATATTGGTCTTCATTGAGGATCCTGGTTACCAATCTAGCAATGGCTATATGCACAACCCTAGACTCCTCTGTGTTTACCATTTCTGAGGGAACAGAAGAGGATGGTACAGAAGTCTTACCCATGGGAGATGCTTGAGTTCTTCTTGCATTCCTTGTGCGCAATTTCTTGACCTTTTCTGGGTCAGTAGCTATTGCACGCAATGGTGTAACCCTTAGTGCTTCAGCTTGCATGGCTTCATTATTTGTTCTGACGTCAGCCATGGATGGAGATGAAGATCCTATTTCTTGAGATGATGAGGATGATGAAGCCATTTTTCGCTGATGGTTTTTGGGAGGATGAAAGTGAAAATAGCAGAGAGTATCAGAGTTTCTTTTGGGAGAAGAAAAGGTGATACTACTTTCAAAAGAAGAAGCTATTATATGAGAATGTCTCTTCCTATTCTTGGACCTTTTAAAATAAGAATGAAAATACCCAAATACCCCTCTTAAAATTAATTGAAATAAAAAGTTTCTTTCATCCCTTGTTGTAGGCACAACTAATTGCTACAACTCCTCATATTGCCAACTAATCCAATTTGTCCCTTAAAGTCTTAAATTGATCATTCTCAAGAGCTTTGGTAGCAATAACACAAAGACAATGTCATGACATCCTCGTATGACATTGTGATCACCAACATCTCGCTTTATCCAAATCATCTTAAAACAGCTTCTCCCAATATGTATTCAACTTTAACATTGTATAAAGTTAAAGCTTTGCTTTTGCGATCCAAAACATGAGATTGTTTCTCAAGAAGGAACATCCATCAATGTGGCTTTTACCCAAGTTTTGATCAATACTTTCTCCACTGGTTTTCTTGGACTTCAAATGTGGAGGGTAAGAGTCCTAGTGTGGTGCCATTATTCACCCAAGCTTCTGACACAATTCCTTGCATACTTGCTTTGTGGAGGAAGTGTAGTGCCTTCCATCACTGTGTCAGACATTCCTTTAGATACTATGTCATTATCATAGATGGATTCCACCATGATCTTTTCTCCTCTGACAAAGAGGGTTTCATCCAAGACTCCTCTCCTGTATCCTTTGACAGTAGGGTGCTGGGTTATCCTTTCATGCTAGATCCTAGTACTTTGCTTTAGTACTTTAAAAGTGGTCAGATGTCCAGACAATGAGTGTGACATTCGATTTCCGTCCGCCTTATGCTTACCATGCATCCTCCTTGACTATGAGAGATCTTGGTATCCTTCCGACTTCTATGGAACTGATCCTTTTCATTCCTCGAGGTGTGGATGACCGATTCTTGCTGCCACAACTTTACTTCCTCTTCATCTTTGATCAGAACACATGTACATGAGTGGTGTTCTTTATTCCCACATGTAGCGCTTGTCCTTTGATCTCGACTCCTCTCATAATCACTACTGCTCATCGTTGATTACAAGACATTCAACCTTAGTGAAGTTGATCGTGAATCCCATATCACATAGTCGACTTATGCTAATGAGATTTGCATTCGCACCTTTACTAGCAAAGACTCCATTTAGGTTTGGAACTCAGCCCAATTTGAGTTTCCAACACCTTTGATTTCTCCTTTAGCTCCATCTCCAAAAGTAACAAAGCTGGTAGAATGATGCTTAACATCATTGAGAAGATTTCTGTCTCAACCATGTGCTTGGAACACCCACTATCAAAGTACCAATCTTTCTTGGTAGACACACTAAGAGAAGTGTTAGCTACCGAGCAATGCCTTCTTCTTCCACCTAAGAGTATGATACCTGTTGGTTTTAGGCTTCACATAAGACCCTTGATTAGGATATCCATGAAGTCTAGAGAAAGATTTTATGTGACCAAATCTTCCGCAATAATGACATCTCCATCTTTGAAACCTGCTTGTTCATGTTTCTATGATTTTGATGTTGCTCCCAATGTTGTGACATCTGTTTTGACATTGGTCTATTAGGTCTGTTCTTCCTTTTGTTAAAGACAAACTTCTTAGTCTCCATATACCCTGAGGCAGACCTATTCCCTGACTTGTGGTATGACATCTTCTTTGTCATTGACTTCCCAGGTTTGTTCCATTCCTGGTTATTTGCAAATCTCTTTGCAGTCACATGCCCTGAGCTAGACACATTTCCTGTTTTGGGTTGTGACACCGCTTTGACATTGTTTTCCTATGTCTCTTCTTCTTAATGTCACCAACATGCTTTTCACCACATATCCTAGACCATGCTTATTTCCGCATTTTGTCCAAGTCAAGAATTTCTTCCAACTTATCAAGATCAGATGTCAACATCTTGATGATTTAGACATCCGATCAAGTTTGGAATTCAGATACTAATATCACTATTGAGGTGATTTATAGTAGTGTGTTTTCTCTTCTCACCTCCAACTTCACATTCTCTTCCAACTTCTCAATCGCCTTTTTCTGCTCCTCATTTTGTCGACATGCTTCTCCAATTTTATACACGCTTCCTATAGTTTTCAAAGAAGCTCTTCAAATGTCACTTCCTCATCACTAGAATCCATCGAGTTGTACACCCAGAGAGCAAGGACAAGTTTGGCACCTTCTTCCTCGATTCACTTCCCGAATCACCATCGCACTAAGTGACGCCCATTCCTTTCTTTTGTTTCTTTAGAAAGGTGGGACATTCACAATATGTCCAAATCCTTCACATTCATGACATTGATTTTACCGCTTTGACTTCCTTTTTCCTCCGACTTGGATCTTCGCTGGAGTCATAAGATCTCGCATGTCGATGGAATGTCCTTGACATTTGACCTTGACTTTGGATCAATCCTCCCGATCGCTTTGTTGAACTGCCTTCCAAGCATGGCTATAGCTTCGTATATCTTCTTCATCTTCCACCTTGCATCCTCTTCAAGATTGGATACAAGTGCTATGCTCTTGTTTCTCTTGTCAACAAAGTTCACCGATTCCCATCTCAAAAGTCATAAGAGATCCAATAAGTTCTTCAACCTTCAAGATGTCGATGTCTTGAGCCTCTATTGCTGACTTTTATTGCAAATCTCTTAGGCAAGGATCTGAGAATCTTTCTCACCAGCTTCTCTTCTGACATCTTTTCACCAAGTGCTCCTGAGGCATTGGCAATTTCCAAAATATTCATGTGAAATTCATGAATATTCTCATCTTCCTTCATCTTTAAATTCTCAAATTTGGTAGTGAGCATCTGAAGTCTTGACATCTTCACCTTGGATGTCCCCTCATGAGTAGTTCTAAGAGTGTCCCAAACATCCTTGGGCAGCTCACATTGATGGACCATGTAATACGGTGAACTGACTTTGTAGGATTTTGTATCCAAATGTGCGGATAGCAAGAGTCGCCACCGACTTTTATTTTTATCCAATTAAGGGAAGGTAAAAGTAACAGAAAAAGACCTTCGTTAGATTCTGAGTACGGGAGAATGGTTATGAAAAGGGAAGGTATTAGCACCCCTTTCCATCCGTAGTTATCTACGGGCTCTTAGTTGCTCTAGATCACCTTTTAAAATTGCTTTCTGTGTGTTTGACAAAAATGTTTTGAAAAGGCATTTCGCTTTGACTTTGTAATGACTCATGTAGGAGTGTATACAAAGTGTTCGGAAATGTTTTTGTTTTGAAAAGAATTTGAACTTTGAAAAAAAGTGTGTGGTGTGAAAAGCATTTGATAGAGCAAGCAACTAAAAGACTTATTACCTACTCAGAATTGGTCATTTTCGTGTTATTTTATGTTCCTTTAGAATAGCGCTAGCCATACCATTAGTTAGTAGGTAGCTCCATTCGTTGGATGTAAGGGACATCGAAGGACATCGGATGGTCATCGAAGGCAACTTATAGGAAGTATCCTAGCACATTCGGGACTATCATCATTTTCGAGGCGACAATCGAGGGTCAAGATCATGTATTCGGAGGCGACATCGTGGGTCTTATGATCTTTGTATCGAAGGGACTATGATGATTTGTTTGGAAGGCAACGGTGCTAGAATACCTCAACGTTCGAGGGACATGACCATTTTGAATCGAAAGGCATCGAGAGAGAATTACCCTAAGGGGTGCGTGTGTGAAAGAAGCGTGTTGATTTCAGATATTTTATCTTGAAAATTAGTGAGCTATGTTCAATTTTAGTCTTACCATACACGCCTAATTACTAGCAATTTATAGGGTGCGGAAAATAAAATGCGGAATGTAAAATGCGGAAAGGTAAATGTCCTATGCTATTACAAGGCTTTGGGGCAGATACATAATTTAAAATGCGGAAAGTAAAATCCTAAATTAAACTATTACATCCCATATACAGTTACATAATTGGAAAAATAAAACGATAAAATAAAACGTCCGAATCGGAGCAACCTGTGAAAGAATAAGAAAATCGGGAAATATGATAAAATCGAAATAAGAGAAAATGTTAGAAAAATGCAATTTTTTATATGGAAAAATTATTATATGCTGGAAATAAGATAAATAAACTAAAATAATTTTTTGGGATTTTTTAGATGCAATTTAATAATTTAAAATGAATTAAAAGTAATTAAAATGCAAAATTACGAATAAAAATAAATATGCATGCAAAAATGTATTTTTTAATTTATTAAATTAAATAAAGATTTTTAGGAAACAAATGTAAAAGGAAAATATTTTTTTGATGAATTTTGAATGCAAAAATAAAATTGTGAAAAGAATTAAAATAACATGAAAATATTAAAATAAAAGAAAATATGAAAATATGTTAGAAAATATAAGTTTGTGAAAAGAGGAAAAAGAATGGTCCCTGGCTGGTTCGAACCGGTGTCTTATGAGAGCATCTCCAACAGCTAGCGCCTTAACCACTAGGCCACTTGTCATTTGGTGTTTGAAAGTTGAAACGCGATCGCTTTAAACTGACGATTCCCGGGAACCAAGAACACGCCAAGATCTTCATCTTTCCATTTGAATTTTGAAAGCTAGCCGGCTTCCTTCGACGCTATGACCCCGCAAATTCTAAAATCCAAGACAAGCAATATAAATTCAATTCAAAGGCACGGTTCGATTGGATTCATCATTCTAAACATGATGGTGGTATTCTTTGTCCAATTTGTCCTATTTCTTGAGATCCCAATTCAACCATGGAACCCTAGCTATGGTAAGTTCGATTCCGCCATGAAAATTCAATCAAACTATGCAGAAAGCTTGCAAACTTCCATCTAAACACAAAACAAACCACGAAACATGTTAAAAGTGCATGAATGATAGAAATCGAATTTTGAAAAAGTATGACAAACCGAAATCGTGTTCTCTCAATTCTTGATGTTTTTGAGAGTTGTAAGGGTCTGGATCGATTCTAGAAGCCTCAAGGAACACAATGGAAGGCTTGGAATTGGCTGAATCGAAGCAAAACTAGGGTTGCCAGTTGCTTCAAGTGCACGGTTTCTTTGAATTGGGTTAGGGTTTTCTGGAGCAATTTTTTCGTCCTCTTGTGATTGGTATGTATCAAGTATATATGCTGGATGAATTTGGGATCATATTTGGCAAGAATCAATCACCATTCAATGATAATCAAATTTGATTTTTCATGAAAATCAAATTTTCAAAATTTGCCCAATTCCAATCCAATCTTGCCTTTTTTGGTCCAATTTCGAAATTGCTGGCTTTTAATGGATTGCTTGGGTCTTAAGAAGAGAATAAAATCAATCTTTCAATTAATTTTGATTTTATAATTTATTTTTAAATTTAATTTGCATTTAAATGAATAAATTACAAATTAAATAGAAAATAAATCAAAGAATTCGTGGCATTGGGCTTGGATATTCCTAATTGCATGAGGAATAAGTTAGGATGAAGAAAAAGTAGGCCCATTTGCAAAAGATTTGATTTTTTGAAGTATCTCTCTTTGTGCATTCTTTCAAAATTGCCCAACTTGTGAATGGTGTAACTTGCTCAATTTTCCATATGTTTGAGTGTTCTTGGACTTTTTGGAAAGCTCTAAGAGTCCTCTAAACAATGTCTTTGGTTTCATCTCAATTGGAGTTACCATGCTCAATATATCTTCAAATCAAAAAGTTGACTTTTTGTTGACTTTGAAAATGACCTGTAATGTTTTGAGCTATACCTCTCAAATGAAGCATTTTTTGGACATTCTTGTGAGACATGAAGTTGTAGAGAATTGAATTTCCTTCAAAACAAGAGGTGGTGGAAAAATTTCTGAGAAAGTATGAGAAAGTTATGATCACCAAAGTTCAGTTGACTTTTCACCTAGAAACCCTAATTTAGAAAGTTTGACTTTGAGCAATCTTGAGTTTTCTTGATGAATCATAATCAACCCTTGATCAAATGATGAATGTAACTTCAAAATGAGGATGTTGACCAAAAATTATGAAGTTTGACTGTATGTTGACCACAGTTGACTTTTGTCCATACAACCGATTTTCAACCATCCGAGCAATTGTCCGAGGAAACTTGACTTGTGAAGCTTGAAACTTGACATGGAGAATCTTTGAAGCATATGAGGAGGCATGAAGGCCATTGGAGATGTTGGAAGTTCATCTTGACTTGAGAGATACCAAACCCTAGTTTGGGTTGATTGTTGGAGAGAGTTTGTCGATCAACTCTCGAGGAATCCTCGTATAGATGTATGAAATCTCTTGAGTAAATGGAGGGCAAATTTTGGGTATGACAGCTGCCCCTGCTCAATCTTCTTGTACTGGAGGGTTAGATTGACACGCTTGTCTTTCGTGACCGGAGGTAGAAGATGATTGAACACCGAGTACACCGAAAATTTGCACCGCTGATGGATGATGCGGAACGGGCTTACGATGCCATTTGGAGAAGTGGAGGATGAGCCGACGCTAGACTCAAGAATGTTGATAGGAGAATTGACGGAGATGGGCTTAGATGCCATCCGAAAGATCGATGCGGGAGTGAGCCGACGCTAGGCTCGTAGTCGCTCCTCGAAGGAGCATGGAGATGGGCTTAAGATGCCATCCTGAGGTAGTCATACGTTAGACTTCGTGTTCATTTTTGAATGAAGTTATTGGTTTGTATTGATTTTAACCATATATGCAGCATTCTCAAAGTGAAGCAACGTTGATAAGTAGTCGGAGATGGGCTTAAGATGCCATCCAAGGCAACCGAGTCGCACGCTAGACTCAGTAGTTGCTGATAATAAGGGATCGAATAAATCGTGCCGATTACTCCGAGGGAGGTTGTAGTTGGCCAAATATGGATATCTTCCCCGTGCATCGGGTATTGATCCATTGCCTGTTATCGAGGATAACCGAGGTGGTCTTTCGATAGTTTTCCCGCTTCGGGCTTAATCTCGACCACCGTCGGAGGACAACCAAGGGCGCTTCGATAGTTTTCCGCCGATTTGGGGCTTAATCTCGACCGCTTGTCGGAGGACAACCAAAGGCGGTCTTTCGATAGTTTTCCACGATTCGGGCTTAATCTCGACCTGCTTATGCCAAGGATCACACTGCTTTTGAGAAAACAAGAGGAACTTTGATGAATATTGGTTAGTTTCATGCAAAGTATGATGCATGACAAGGTATATGAATGACATATGCATGAATTATGTCTTTATGAGAAATGTATGAATGATAGACGTTGGATATTTCAAAATATATCCATCTTGAAGAAGATGCGGATGTTCTCGCTTGAAGATTTTGACTCGCTCTGGGAATTGGGTAGGTGAGAACTCCGCTTTGAAAGAGAACAAGGATATCCCGATTCCTCCGATGCACTATCCGACCAAGTCTTGGGCCTAGCTATTATCGAGGAGGGTAGACCGAGAAACTCGTTGTTGGAGACCTCATAGACCCCCGAGGAGAACTGAAGGCGATTTGTTGGGGACCTTGTATGTAGATCCCCGAGGAAATTTGGGAGGCGCCCACGGGATTCTGTGCGATCTCACCGAGAGCATTTGATAGTTGCCGGGAGACCGGCGGAAGAGTCGAATCCGTTGTAATCTTTGGCCGGGAACGAAGATGTAGCTCCGATGCACTATCCGACCAAGTCTCGAGTCTCGATACCGCTACTGGGGAAAAGGGAAGGATCGAGATATCCACTGGGATAAATACTTTGATCGGGAGTGAGGTGTTACCGCTGAGACCATGTAACATTACTTAGTCGAGTGGAATTATGCTCGTGGATTCCTTTGCTCATGGGAAGTTGTTGTGAGTGACACCTTTGCAGGATCATGCCTGGGGAATGCTTTGGTGACTTTCCGTCCCACCTCGGAGCCTAGTAAGTACTTTTGTATGTTCACTTTTCGTATGTTTGTGATTAGATTCTTATTGTCAAATGCGATAGTCATTCAAAGCAAACGTTGGACTTATTGCAACAACAAAGAGAAATTGTAAAGAGAAAGAAGCTTGTGTTTATTTGAAAGGTATGTATGGCCAATGTTGTTTATACACAAGAAAGGTAAAAGCTATGCGGAAACAATCTCGTTAAGTTCCAACTACGCTAGTACTCATATATTTCGACTATCTCATCTCCTTGTGTCAAGAGAAAGTGAGTAGACGATCTTCGCCATTCGAACCTTGAATGCCGATAGTAGTCCGAAGCAGTGATCCGAAGAGACATAGTTGTACGCTTAAATCCCTAACTTTTGCCTAGACCGCCTTTCGGTTTTCACCACCGATACCTTTTTGCCCAAGCCGCTTTTCGTGTTTTCGACTGGGTGTACATGTTTTGTATATATCCTTTATTTTGCCCGAACCTTTGGTTCGCCAGATGCCCTTATTTTTGCCTAGGCCACCGACCTAGCGGTCTCTTTTATGCGTAGTATTTTTGACTATGTCGCTCACGTGGTGGAAGTCTTCACCATCCATGGTGTTAAGTATCATAGTCCACGGAAAATACTGTTTGACTACAAATGGTCCTCGTAAGTGGGAGTCCATTTGCCCCGGATCACCTTGTGGAAGAATGATGCGCTGACTACTAAATCACCGACTTGGTAGACTCTGTTTGACCTTCTTGTTAAATGCTCGATCATTCGCTCTAGTAACTGTCCATGGCGATGGACGCGAGTCGCTTCTCATCAATCAAATTAATCCGGTCAAGGCGAAGTCTGGATCCAATCGCCTTCGCTTAACTCGCCTGAGGACTCGTCGAGGGTATCTCGAACCTCGATGGGTAAGACGGCTTCCATATCGATACAAGAGAGAAGGGGTTGCCCTGATGTTCGCGGTCAGTGCGATAACCATGAAGAGCAAATGGTAACATTTCATGCCAATCTTTGTAAGTCACCGCCATCTTCTCGTATAACCTTCTTAATGTTCTTGTTGGCGGCTTCCATCGCGCTGCTCATCTTAGGCCGATAAGGAGAAGAGTTGTGATGCTTGATCTTGAATCGCTGCGCAGTTCGGTGATCATCTTGTTATTGAGTTTGGAACCGTTATCTATGATAATCCTTTCGGGAGTGCCATACCGACAGATAAGATTATGCTTGATGAATCGAGCCACTACATTCTTGGTAACAGATGCATACGAGGCTGCTTCTACCCACTTGGTGAAATAATCTATTGCCACAAGGATGAAACGATGTCCATTGGAAGCCGTGGGCTTAATCTCCCCGATCATGTCAATGCCCCACATCGCAAAAGGCCAAGGAGAAGTTAAAACATTCAGAGGTACTGGAGGTACGTGCACTTTATCGGCATAAATTTGGCATTTGTGACAAGATCGAGCATAGCGGTGACAATCAGCTTCCATGGTGGACCAATAGTAACCTGTTCTCAAAATCTTCTTAGCCATGGTGTGTCCACTGGAGTGGGTACCAAATGCGCCTTCGTAACTCTACCATGATACGCATTGTTTCCTCGGTCTACACAATGAGTAAGCACAAGTCGTGGTTGCGCTTTATATAAGATGTCGCGAGAAAGAATTTGGATGCGAATCTTCTCATGAACTTCATTGATGATGCCCTCTGGATATTCCCGAGTCTCAAGATACCTCTTCACGCCATAGTACCAAGGTTTCTCTTCTGTATCAAGCTCATAACAATATGCTGGTTCGTCGAACTTCTCAATGATGATTTGGGGAGCCCCGTTGTCCCATCTGACCTTGAACATAGACGACATAGTAGCTAATGCGTCCGCCAACCGATTCTCTCTCGTGGAATATGATCAAAAGTGATTTCTTCAAGTAGGAATCAAACTCAAACATGCTCGATACGAACGAGATTCGGATGCTTCGTATCCCAATCGCCTTAACTCGACCGATCACCAAAGTCGAGTCTCCATACACTGTAAGAACTTGATTCTTAAGTCAATAGCAGCTTTTAAGACCCATGATGCACGCTCAGATCGGCCATATTGTTAGTGCAACTAAAACATAATCGGCGGTGAAAGGCGGTGTCCGTCATAGGGATGTAATGATGGCGCCAATGCCATTGCCAAGCGTTTGAGGCTCCATCAAAGACCATAGTCCATCGGGATCCTTGTTCGTGTCCTTCGTCGGCCCGGTTCTTCTAATCAGAATTAGTAGAACATCTTCATCTCGAAATTGAATCGCATAGATCGATAGTCATCTACGGCTTGATGAGCCAAATGATCGGCTACCACACTTCCTTTGATCGCTCGAGGAGTGTATCGATGTCATATTCGGTCAAGATCATTTGCCATCTTGCTATTCTTCCCGAGAGAGTGGTTTCTCAAAGATGTATTTTATCGGATCCATCTTAGAAATCAACAAGGTAGTGTGAGTCAACATATATCGCCTTAGTCGGCGAGCAGCCCAAGCCGCTGCAAGTTTTCTCGAGCTATGAGTATCTTGTTTCACAACGGTAAACTTTTGCTAAGGTAGTATATTGCATGCTCTTTTCGACTGACTCGCCATGTTGCCCCAACACACACCCCATTAACTTCTAACATTGTCAAGTACATGATAAGAGGTCTTCCTTCGCGCGGCATCGTGGATAGGAGGATTCTGTAGGTACTCCTTGATTTTTTCAAAAGCGATCCGGCAATCGCTGCTCCATTCCACCACTTGATCTTTCTTAAGTAACTTGAAGATTGGCTCACAGTAGCGCTAGGTGTGCAATGAATCGCAATGTAGTTCAATCGGCCCAAGAAACCTCCTCGACTTCCTTCTCGGTGGAGTTGGCATCTCTTGAATAGCTTTAACCTTGGATCAACTTCAATACCTTTACCATCGACAACAAACCCTAGGAGTTTTCCGGATCCGACTCAAAGGTGCACTTGTTAGATTAAGCCTCAACTGCACTTCTTCAACCTGTCAAATAGTTTCGCAAATGATCAAGATGTTCTTCTTCACCGTGAGCGAGCTATCATGTCGCCGACGAGACCTCTATCTCGTGATGAATCATGTCATGAAATAATGTCACCATAGCACTGTTATGGCGCGCTCTTCAAATCGAACGGCATAACCTTGTAGTAGAAAGTGCCCCACCGTAACGAAAGTAGTCTTCTCCATGTTCTGGAGCCATTTTGATCCGATTGTAACCGAGAAACCATCCATGAAGGAGAAAACCTTATGCCGAGCGGTGTTGTCAACCGAACATCAATATGAGGAAGTGGAAAATCGCTTTCGGCTTGCTTTGTTCGATCTCGTAATCCACACACATTCGTATTTCTTTACCATCCTTCTTGGGCACGGGTACCACATTAGCAACCCATCGTGGATAAGAAGTAACAAATAAGAAACCCGCATTGAACCGCTTCATAACTTCGGCTTTGATCTTCTCGACATCTCGTGACGCATACGACTAACCTTCTGCTTTACCGAGAAAACCTCTTTTTGGCAATCGTGCACCACAATATCAATGTCTAAACCCGCATGTCTTCGTATGACCAAGCAAAACCTCAACATAGTCTCGTAGCATTTGAATCAATCTTTCTTTAACACTGCTCTCAAGACCCGCCTCCTATCTTGATCTCTTTCTTGTCTTCACAAGACCCAAATTCACAACCTCAACTTGCTCTTCGTGGTCAGATAACTCGCTTTTCTTGTCAGAGCAACCGGCAAGTTCTCCTGGCACTTCACAATCTTCCTCACTTTCGTCTTCGGCTTGGTAGATCGGATTATCAAAGTCATATTTAGCACTAGCATAGCTGTTATTAACGAGATTCGGAGTGATTCTGCAGTGTATCACGTGGGTGTGTGTAAGAAACACATAGCCTTTTGAAGGGGTGATAACGTAAAAGAAAGAAAACAAACAATTGAATGCAAAAGTCCAACGAATTTATTGAATGAAAATACGCAAACAACAGATAATAACCCTCGCAAACGAGCCATGACGCCCCGAGCAAGGCACCAGGATTTCAAAGTTTATTGTTCAAAACATAAAGGAATACGAAAAGCAAAATAAAACAAGAGCAATTACTCCTGACTAAAGGAGATTGGTATGACGTCTTTAGTCTTCCAATTGCTGAGCTCATTGTCTGAGTTGGGAAGATCCACTGTCGATGTCAAGTCATTGTCGTTGTCTTCTATAACATGGATTCCACTGGCCGATGCGAAAGGAAGTTGGCCGCACGTCACGGCGTATCATCTTCTGACCCTTGATGGTGAAGCCTAAACCAGTCTTGTCAATTTTGAAAGGAAGATCAGGGAGCTGACCCCAAATAGTACTCTTTCCTTCTTCAATAGCAGCTTGAGCATCTTTCAATGAGGCCATCCTAGGCGGAACTTTAGCATCTTCAGAGGACCGGAGAGTCAACAGCATGACTGGGAATTGTTTCAAAAGCTTGACAGGAGTCTCAAAGAATTCACCCTCCATCTCGAGATAGCGGAATGATCGTAGATGACCGACCATATATTCTTCTTCACCACATATCGTGAACAACCTTCCTTTCACCGGTATTTCAGCTCGATGTAAGGTAGAGGTAATACCGCCCCATGTATCCAAGGGGCCCAAGTAGGCAAGAATAAGTCGGACGGATGTCCATGACAAAGAAAGTGGAATCAAAAGTCGGGAACCGACTTTAACAGTGAGTGAGCTTCCAAGCACTGGCGCTTAGAACCATCAAAAGCTCTCACGATAATGTCACTGGTCTCGAACCAACCCTTCGACATCAAGCCGATCAAAAGCGCCGTAGGATATTCGAGCGTAACCGTGTCAACCAAAACATGAGACAGGTAGTACCCTTGCATTCAATGTAGATGCAAGGCTTTGTTATGTTTCTTTCCGTAGAGTCAAATCAAGATCGAGAAGCTTAGGCCGTTGTGGGCCGCTAGCAATACAAACTTCAAACTGATCGATGGTAGTGTCTTGTGCACATGAGCATTCTTCGTAAACTTCACCAAGGCATTAGCATGAGCCTCGAGCACAAGAGCAAAGCGAGCATGGAAATCTTGGACTGAGTCTCGCCCTAACTGCTCCACAACATTGTAATCACTCTTCTTGATGATCTTCGTAATTTCCTCCATTTCTTGTTTGAGGTGTCTTCAAGAATTCCTTTGGTACTTCGTTGAGCAGATGAGCCACGATTCTTTCCTCTAGCTGGGGATATTGGTGGAGTAGACGGAATGCGAGTGGAGTCGCAGTGTCTTTTGGAGGAGAGATCTCGAGAGAATACCTTCCGGTTCGTCACCCATCGATCCTGATATTGTCGATGTCGTGAATAAGCTCCAATGGTAAGATCTTCAATTGTCGAGGATCTTGCTTGACACCATGATAGTAAACATCACCCATAGTTCCAACGGATAGCTTTGTCGAGGAATATGGAACCGGTCTTGGAGAAGTAATGATGAGAGGTGCCACCTAGGCACAGTGGATCAGAGGAAATTTTATTGTGTTAACATCAAGATAGTCTTCGTGGAAATCACACCCCATCCGTCGCCTTTAACATCTTCAATAGGAATCTTGTAACTATCGTGGACATGTACTTCACCATGTAATCATATTTTCCACTTGGCTGCCCCAAGGTGTCCCACATGATGGTACGCTTCGTCGCATTGTCAATCTTCAACTTAGACATTTCTTCACACACCGCACAGGTGGTTTCGTAAATAGTATCTCACGGTTATCCATCATGCACCGAACACGCCTTCTCAACCAAGCACAACCATCGCGGATGGGCACCAACGACAATTCTCCGGGCATCTTGATTGACACCGCTTGCAACAAATTCTTCTTAATACCATCGAGGAATGGTCAAGTCATCTATGTTGAAGACATAAGTATCATCCCCAACAAAGATTGGAACTCTTGTCATGGTTAGGCATAGGCGCATTGATCACATTCGAGTCTCAACAGGGGATCAAATTCAATGCTTAGCTTCAATCATATCTTGAATCTTGTTCTTCAGAGCCCAACAATTGTCGTGTCGTGCCTCGGCTATTGGAATGGTAAGCACACTTAGCATTAGGATTGTACTGGAGAGGAAGTGTTGACATTCGAGGAGGATCCTCAAGGTATCGAGCTCTGCTCAACATGTGTTGCAAGGCTTCACAAAGGCATGTTGATCTTCAGAACCGCCTTCGTGGCACGCCTGCCACGCTGCTGTCTCACCGAGGTTGGCCGATGTAGGTCGAGATCACAACCGCCCCACAGATTGAGCACGGTCGGTCTTGGCTCGGCTTTTCCGACCATACACAAGATTAGCTTCTTTCTTAGCACCAAAAGATCTCTTTGCAAAGATTTGAAGATGACTCTACATGGATCTTCCCACTCTTGATACCTTCAATGCTCCCGTCAATATCAATTCGTGAATCCGGATGAAGAATTTCCAATCGATGATTGAAGAACGGGCCTGCTGTTGTTCCCATGAACATATCAACCAACTCCCTATTGGACAAGGGTGGTTGAACTCGCTAAATCTCTCCATTTCTTAGCATACTCCTTGAACTTCTCGTCGCGACCCATAGACATGCTTTGTAGTTGCATGCGAGTGGGTGTCAATTCGGCATTGTACTCATATTGTCTGTAGAAAGCATCAGCCAAGTCACTCCAAGTACGGATACGGTCATTCTCTAGCTGATAGTACCATTCCAACCGGTTCCGACAAACTCTCTTGAAAATAGTGCATCCACAACTTTCTCACATCGCTGGGATTGATCTTCCGACATAGGACTTCAAATGCAGCTTTGGGCAAGACATGCCATCATACTTAGCAAAAGTAGGAACTTTGAACTTGGGAGGAATCACAACACCAGGGACAAGACTTAGATCATCAAAATTCAGCCCGGACATCTTCAGGTTTTCCACAGCATTCAGACGGTCTTCAAGTTGTTTGTACTTGTCATCTTCACAACAGACTATAATCGAGCTCCTCCCTTCTTCTTTGGCTCACGCTGGTCACCATCATCACCCTTGGCACCCCCTGTATGGACACTTCCTTCAGAGAGCTCGATCCGACTGACCACTTTTGGACCCCCTTTGTAACGTCTACCCATGTTGAGGAGACCAACAACCTTCTTCTTCTTGTTGATGAGCTTCTTCAAATCTTCTTGGCCTTGGACCAAGTTGGTGAACATCCACAAACCGAGCATTCGAGCTTGGAGATCTTTGATACTGCTCAAGAGCCATTTCGCTAAAATAAATAGCGAGCAAATGAGAAAACCAATCTCCAATGTACCTGTGATGCAATGTTATGCTATGCTATGCAATGTTTATGCGAATGCAATGCAATGTTTTCAAGGACCTTAGAGATTTAAATTTGTTAGACAAGCAACGAACAAACATTTATTAGTTCTTTTATTCTTTTTCTTTTAAGTACAAGAGATAGTTCAAAACAATAAAAGAAAACATAAACATCCTAAAGCTCTAAGTCTCCCATGGGCGCTTCCTCTTGGTGCCGATGTAGGCATTGATGCTTCGCCTCGTGAAGTAGCTTTGTCAACTCTAACACTTTCTTCTCGCTGCATAGCATTGAGCTTCAAAGGTATCCCTTTCTTCTTAAGTGAATCCAGGATCTCTTCAAGTCTTCAAAATCGTGAGGCATGTCGATGGAGAACAAGATAGGTACGCCACCTATAGCAACAGTTCCATAATTACCGTAGAACAAAGTGAATGGCATCATGAGGTTTTGAGCTCGAGCTCGCACCCATTTGAGGTAAGGTTCCCAAGGAATGGAGTTCGGTGCCCCAAAGTCTTGGTATCGCCTTCTTCACCATGCTCCAAGCGTGTAAACCTTCGCGGTGATTCTCGAGATCGTGATTGTAGTCGAACACAACATCTGGAGAAGCATATCATGTGGACCATCTCTTCGAAAACCAAACCGACGAGAGCTAGAGAAGGGTTGTAAGTAATACCTCCCTTATACCAAGTAGGTACATTAGGGAATTCTCCACAACGCCAATGAATGTGAAGTCCTTTGAGAGAAAAGATTCCAACGAATATCGAATGAGAGAGTGACATCAATCTTTGAGACCATCTCAACCTTTGTTCATTCTTCAAAATGATGGAGGAAGGTGCGAAATAAACCACCGAAAGTAACGGTATACAACACATGAGAGTTCCTTGTCTCTTAGTAGTACGAGTGTGGAGAGAATGTAGGATGTCTCCAAGTAAAGTAGGCATGGATTGCGGTAAGGAACAACTTGATGGCATTGATATCTATGAATTGATCCGAGTTAGAAATAGAACCAAACCATAAATTAGCAAGGCCACAACATTCTCAAATGCATGGAAACTCATAACTTTGAGGAATTCTCGGCTTTAATTAAGAACTTGAAAGTAAACCCTTAACTCCACTTCTAGTTTCCCAATTGGCTTCGATATCTCGAACGCTTAAGTGTAAGGTGATGCAATGTCTTCGCACTTAGGAACCTTTTCCAAACCGTGAATGGCATTTGGTCAAGAATAGGTACCCCAAGTAGCTTAGAGAACTCTTCTAAGGTAGGAACCAACCGATAACTGAAATGTAAAGAAATGGTGTTTCGGTCAAAGAACGGAATAGACATGCATCATATCTTCTTTAAACCGAGATAACCAATCAAGCAGATAACCATGTCTTTTGATGAACCGAGCATGGTCGGGAATTTCAAACCAATTTTGAGTTGAGAAGGGATACCCATGAAGTTGATTCGGATAGTCTTTCTAGAAGCCATAATCCCTACAAAACAGAAAGCAAAGATAAACCTAGGTCCTTGAAATAGTTAGAAATGATATGCAATGCAAATGATGTCATGTTTAGCACACACAAACAATTCACACAATGAGCCTAGGGTTAAGGCTTGCATGAGGTATAAGTGATTACCCCACCAAAAGTTTGAGTTGGTTCATCCTGTCCTATAATAGTAACCGGTTCTAGGAATCTCATATCACGATCTTCTCGTAGGCGCTTATTTCAATACGACGCCAAGTGGTCGATCGAAAATGTCCCAAAAGTCTAATCTCAATGAGCGTAGCATCGAGTATCAACCAACCTCGGTCTACACCAAAGCCGGCCATCTCACTACCTTCTAATGGCTAAGATGGGTCAATTAAGGTTCTAAAAGTTTAATTAGCGCTTGATGACACCACGAAGCCAAATACTATCTTCAACTTGGGAATGAAGAGTATCGGGACAACCAAAGTGTCACGCTAACGTAGCCATCATGTTGACCGTTTAGTTATACGTCTAGCGGTCGCAATGATCTAATGCTACTTACCTAAGGAAACCCGGATCCGGGTGTAGGATCCCCCAACAATATAATACCCAAGCAACCCTTAAAGATAAAGCATACAAGTCAAACAAAAAGCGATAAAAGTTATCTAGAAATCCCTAAGGCAATTCTCTCTTTTAGGGTTTTCATCAATTTCATCCCCAGCAGAGTCGCCAGTTCTGTAATACGGTGAACTGACTTTGTAGGATTTTGTATCCAAATGTGCGGATAGCAAGAGTCGCCACCGACTTTTATTTTTATCCAATTAAGGGAAGGTAAAAGTAATAAAAGACCTTCGTTAGATTCTCGAGTTCGGGAGAATGGTTATGAAAAGGGAAGGTATTAGCACCCCTTTCCATCCGTAGTTATCTACGGCTCTTAGTTGCTCTAGATCACCTTTAAAATTGCTTTCTGTGTTTGACAAAATGTTTTGAAAAGGCATTTCGCTTTGACTTTGTAATGACTCATGTAGGAGTGTATACAAAGTGTTCGAAATGTTTTTGTTTTGAAAAGAATTTGAACTTTGAAAAAGTGTGTGGTGTGAAAAGCATTTGATAGAGCAAGCAACTAAAAGACTTATTACCTACTCGTAATTGGTCATTTTCGTGTTATTTATTCCTTTAGAATAGCGCTAGCCATACCATTAGTTAGTAGGTAGCTCCATTCGCTGGATGTAAGCGGACATTCAAGGACATCGGATGGTCATCGAAGGCAACTTATAGGAAGTATCCTAGCACATTCAAGGGACTATCATCATTTTCGAGGCGACAATCGAGGGTCAAGATCATGTATTCGGAGGCGACATCGTGGGTCTTATGATCTTTGTATCAAGGGACTATGATGATTTGTTTGGAAGGCAACGTGCTAGAATACCTCAACGCTCGAGGACATGACCATTTTGAATCGAAAGGCATCGAGAGAATTACCCTAAGGGGTGCGTGTGAAAGAAGTGTGTTGATTTCGATATTTTATCTTGAAAATTAGTGAGCTATGTTCAATTTTAGTCTTACCATACACGCCTAATTACTAGCAATTTATAGGGTGCGGAAAATAAAATGCGGAATGTAAAATGCGAAAGGTAAATGTCCTACGCTATTACAAGGCTTTGGGGCAGATACATAATTTAAAATGCGGAAAGTAAAATCCTAAATTAAACTATTACATCCCATATACAGTTACATAATTGGAAAAATAAAACGATAAAAGAAAACGTCCGAATCGGAGCAACTTGTGAAAGAATAAGAAAATCGGAAATATGATAAAATCGAAATAAGAGAAAATGTTAGAAAAATTTATATGGAAAAATTATTATATGCTGGAAATAAGATAAATAAACTAAAATAATTTTTGGGATTTTTAGATGCAATTTAATAATTTAAAATGAATTAAAAGTAATTAAATGCAAAATTAATAAAAATAAATATGCATGCAAAATGTATTTTTAATTTATTAAATTAAATAAAGATTTTTAGGAAACAAATGTAAAAGGAAAATATTTTTTGATGAATTTTGAATGCAAAAATAAAATTGTGAAAAGAATTAAAATAACATGAAAATATTAAAATAAAAGAAAATATGAAAATATGTTAGAAAATATAAGTTTGTGAAAAGAGGAAAAAGAATGGTCCCTGGCTGGTTCGAACTTGTCTTATGAGAGCATCTCCACGCCTAGCGCCTTAACCACTAGGCCACTTGTCATTTGGTGTTTGAAAGTTGAAACGCGATCGTTTTAAACGGACTCGATTCCTGGGAACCAAGAACACGCGCGAAGATCTTCATCTTCTCCATTTGAATTTTTGAAAAGCTAGCGTCGGCTTCCTTCGACGCTATGACCCCTGCAAATTCTAAAATCCAGCACAAGCAATATAAATTCAATTCAAAGGCATGGTTCGATTGATTCATCATTCTAAACATGATGGTGGTATTCGCTTTGTCCAATTTGTCCTATTTCGTGAGATCCCAATTCAACCATGGAACCCTAGCGATGGTAAGTTCCGATTCCGCCATGAAAATTAATCAAACTATGCGAAAGCTTGCAAACTTCCATCTAAACACAAAACAAACCACAAACATGTTAAAAATGCATGAATGATAGAAATCGAATTTTGAAAAAGTATGACAAACCGAATCGTGTTCTCTCAATTCTTGATGTTTTGAGAGTTTAATGGTCTGATCGATTCTCAAAGCCTCAAGGAACACAATGGAAGGCTTGAATCAATGAATCAAGAAAAATTAGGTTGCAGCTTTCAAGTGCACGGTTTCTTTGAATTGGGTTAGGGTTTTCGAGCAATTTTTCGCCCTCTTGTGATTGGTATGTATCAAGTATATATGCTGGATGGATTTGGGATCATATTTGGCAAGAATCAATCACCATTCAATGATAATCAAATTTGATTTTTCATGAAAATCAAATTTTCAAAATTTGCTCAATTCCAATCCAATCTTGCCTTTTTGGTCCAATTTCAAATTGTTGGCTTTTAATGGATTGCTTGGTCTTAAGAAGAGAATAAAATCAATCTTTCAATTAATTTTGATTTTATAATTTATTTTTAAATTTAATTTGCATTTAAATGAATAAATTACAAATTAAATAGAAAATAAATCAAAAATTCGTGGCATTGGCTTGGATATTCCTAACTGCATGAGGAATAAGTTAGGATGAAGAAAAGTAGGCCCATTTGCAAAAGATTTGATTTTTGAAGTATCTCTTTGTGCATTCTTTCAAAATTGCCCAACTTGTGAATGGTGTAACTTGCTCAATTTTCCACATTTTTAGTGTTCTTGGACTTTTGAAAGCTCTAAGAGTCCTCTAAACAATGTCTTTGGTTTCATCTCAATTGGAGTTACCATGCTCAATATATATTCAAATCAAAAAGTTGACTTTTTGTTGACTTTGAAAATGACCTGTAATGTTTTGAGCTATACCTCTCAAATGAAGCATTTTTTGGACATTCTTGTGAGACATGAAGTTGTAGAGAATTGAATTTACTTCAAAAAAAGATGTGGTGGAAAAATTTCTGAGAAAGTATGAGAAAGTTATGATCACTCAAAGTTCAGTTGACTTTTCACCTAGAAACCCTAATTTAGAAAGTTTGACTTTTGAGCAATTCTTGAGTTTTCTTGATGAATCATAATCAACCCTTGATCAAATGATGAATGTAACTTCAAAATGAGGATGTTGACCAAAAATTATGAAGTTTGACTGTATGTTGACCATGTTGACTTTTGTCCAATACAACCGATTTTCAACCATCCGAGCAATTGTCCGAGGAAACTTGACTTGAAGCTTGAAACTTGACATGGAGAATCTTTGAAGCATATGAGGAGGCATGAAGGCCATTGGAGATGTTGGAAGTTCATCTTGACTTGAGAGATACCAAACCCTAGTTTGGGTTGATTGTCTAGAGAGAGTTTGTCGATCAACTCGAGGAACTGAGTATAGATGTATGAAATCTCTTGAGTAAATGGAGGGAAAATTTTGGGTATGATGCATCATCAAGATGTTCCTGCAATACCATTGAACAAAGCATTCAATGCTTTAGAGTTCCCTAGAGCTAGCTCTTCTTCCTCTTGCTCCATCTCCTCGTGTTTCAAGACAGAGTCCCATCTTTCTCAAGCTTGGTGGGATGTTTCCATCCTTTATCAAAGAACTCTCCAAGCTTTAATGTCCACCGATCTAAAGAAGGCAACCATACGAGGCTTCCAAAGAATCATAATTAGACCCATCCGAATAGGTGGTCTTCTCCAAATCCTCCTTCTTATCCATTACGCCGTAAACTATTATCCTAGATCTCACCCAAATAACAAGTGGTGCCCGCTCGATGCCAATTGAAATTCCTGGCAACAGATACGTGATGTCACAGAGAATGTTATGACACAGTATCTAACACTATGTTAACACTTCACACAGTAAATACAGAAAGTAGTAAAGAACACAATAAATTGTTCACCCAGTTCGGTTCAACAAATCTACATCTGGGGGCTACCAAGCCAGGGAGGAAATTCACTATTAGTAGAATTAATTCAGGAATAAACCACCAGTTTATCTCCTTCACTTAAAACCTACCCAATGCAACTTCAACCTAAGTCCTACTTAGATCTGAGTACCTACTCACTCCCCCTCAATCACAGCAGTGATATCAACCTATTGGCTAATTGAATTGTAAAGACACACTTCAATAAAATATCTTGATCTTGCTTCAAAGCTTCAATCAAGAGACAAACACTCGTGCTTTAAAGCTTTGAGTGATAAACTACCCTTACAGTAAATCCTAGTCCAATGCACTTATCAATTGATAGTTGCTTGGCTCACAAGAGAAACTAGAATTACACAATACCAACTGTTATAAATCCTAACAAGACACAAAACACAAGTCGCTATCTCTTCAATACATTCAAAGGGCGCAACACAGCTAGGGGTTGATTTTTTATAGAAGCACCCGAAACTTCATTGGGCTTCCATAAAGATAGCTAGGGTTCACTTAATTTAATCCTAAAAACATGGTCTTTTCAACAACCAATTTAGGTTTAGTTAAGATTAACCTAGCAGCCACGTGAGCATGCTTTCTAATAACAAAAGCAATATTTAGCAACAACAAACTTCCCGAAAAATCTCAGAACAAACATTCTGAATAGAATGTCACATCGAATGTCATAACATCGTTATGACATCGACTGTTTTCAGAGAATTTCAAAGATGCCTTTAGCTTCCAGCTCGAAATGTCTTTTAACATCCTTAGCGTGTAGGATTTATCTTCAATCTCTCGAATGTCATAACATCTATCATGACATTGCTAAATCCTAGTTTTACCAAAATTAATGCCAACTTAAAACACTAATGTAAGTGACAATGGAATGTAACTCGATGCCAAAATTCTATGCTTCGAAAGGCATCATACATCCAAGAAGTTGTGTGTACACGCTTCAACAAAATGGGAGAGTTGAGAGGCGACATCAGCACATACTCAATGTCAGTTATGCTCTTATGTTTCACCAAGGCTGTCACAGGTCTCGGTCTTATGTTGTAAATCATGCAGTATATCTCATAAATAGAATTCCTACAAAAATACTAAACAACAAATCCTCCTTTGAAGTGATGTATGGAATAATGCCTGATTTAAGTTCATTGAGAGTATTTGGGTGTTTGAGCTATGCTTCCACATTACCAACAAATAGGCACAAATTTGACTCAAGAGCAAGAAAGTGTGCTTTCTTGGGGTACAAGGCAGGTATGAAAGGCTTTATACTCTTAGATGTTAATATTCATGACATATTTGTGTCCAGAAATGTCAAATTCTTTGATATGGCTTTTCCTTTCCTTGATTTGTCTAACCCACAAATACACACATAAATTTACATAGAGCAATCCAAAGTTGATAATGTTGCAAAAGAGTCAGCTCATATACATGTACCTAATTCTGATCCAGAACTTCTGCATGGCTCAAACATTTTGCGTGATCCAGAAGTTCTGCATGACTCAGAAGATGAATCTGTAGCTAATCATGTATCTTTAGATGATGAATCCATATCAAATTTTGTGTCCACACCCATTGCAATATCTAATGTCCCTTCTTCATCCACAAATGAAATTATTGACATACCTCATTCATATCTTGAGTCCACTAGAAAATCTAGTAGAATGACACAACCACTTGTTCATCTAAAAGATTATGTTTGTGACTCTAACACTGTGTATTGCCATTATCCCATTGAGAAGTATATGTCTTTCTCCCAGCTTTCACGAGTCATCAGGCATATATTATGTCTCTTTCATCTAACACTAAGCCAAGTAACTATGTGGCTGCTTCTAAAGACCCCAGGTGGATTCGTGCAATGGAGGCAGAAATAGAGGCTTTGCATGAAAATCATACTTGTGAATTCGTTGATCTTCCTCGTGATGCTTCAATAGTAGGAAGTAAATGAGTTTACAAGATTAAGAGACATGTTGATGGAACAATAGAAAGATTTAAGGCACGATTAGTGGCTCAAGGTTTCAACCAAACTGAAGGTTTGGATTACCTTGAAACTTTCTCTCCAGTTGCCAAGTTAACTACAATTCGTGTGTTACTTGCCTTAGATGCCATTCATGGTTGGCATTTACACCAATTAGATGTAAATAATTCATTTCTTCGTGGTCATTTTAATGAAGTTGTTTACATGAGGGTTCATCAAGGTGTTACTGCTCCCAAATCTGGCCAAGTATATAAGCTTACCAAGTCTTTATATGGCTTAAAGCAGGCCAGGAGATAGTGGTTTGAAAAGCTCACTACATTCCTTAAGTCACAAGGATTTAAACATGCTACTGCTGACCATACATTCTTTATAAAATCAAGTCCTACATCTTTTACTGCTCTGCTGGTGTATGTTGATGATATCATCCTTGCTGGCACTTCCTTAGGTATGTTTGTAGATTTGAAACAAGCTCTGCATCACACATTTCGCATCAAGGATTTGGGCAATTTAAAATTTTTCTTAGAGCTTGAAGTTACTAGATATTCAAAAGGTATTACACTTTTCCAAAGGAAGTATTGCCTAGATCTACTTCAGGATGCTGGCCTAACTGGTTGTAAGCCAATTTCTACTCCCTTGGATGCCTTTATTCGCCTTCACCAAGACACCGGTGCTTTAATTTCTGATGATACAACATATCAGAGACTTGTTGGGAGATTGATTTACCTTACTACAACTCGTCATGACATTTATTTTTCTACACAGCAGTTGAGCCAGTTTATGAGTGCTCCCACTAAAGCTCACTATGGTGCTGCTATATGTGTCCTATGATACTTGAAATGCTCACCGCATAGGTATTCTTTATCATCTTCTTCCGACTTACAAATTCGGGGTTTAGTGATGTTGACTAGGTGGATGCATGGAAACCAGACGCTCCATCTCGTGATATTGTTTCTTTATTGGTGCATCATTAGTGTCTTGGAAATCTAAGAAACAACAAACAATTAGTTGCTCATCCACGTAAGCTGAATATCGAGCCTTGGCATCGGCTACTCTTGAACTTCAATGGATGTGTTTTGTGACACCCCAAATAATTCGATTATTAAATGATTAGAATTTTAATTATTAATTTAATTAGAAGTTTAATTATTAGTATTTTTGAATTATTGGATTTAATTAATTAAAGAAATAGAATGGAAGTGTCGGGGTGTGAGGTGTGAAGTAGAGGGTGTGAGGAGTAAAAGACTCTACTCATACTAATTATTTTATTATTATTATTTTAGAATAATAAAAGGAATAAAATAAGGAAAAATAGAAAAGGAGAGAAATTGAGGTTTTCATTCTACGTGCAATTGAGATGAGGAAGAGGAAAGAGAAATGAGACAAAGGTGATTCGATCCAAATTTACCCAATTGCATGAAACTAGAATGAATAGATGTTATAGGATTGTTGGATGTGGTTGAATTGTGTTAAATATCACCATTATACCGTTGTTGGATGATTTTATGATATTGGATGGGTTGGTTCATAGAGGAATGATGGGGTTTGAGTTGGGAAGAAGAATGCTATCAAAATAGTGATTTTCATTACAGGGTCGTGGAACCAGTTACCATGTGGGGGGAACCGGTTACCACTATGTATTTGCGTAAAAATGGGATTTTTGGATCTGGGAACCGGTTGCCCCATAGGAGAACCCGGGTTCCAGTGCAAATTTTACACACGAAAATGATATTTTTTCCAGGAACCGGTTCCCCATTTGTTCCCCATTTGGAGGAACCCGTTCCCACTGTTACTTTTTGAAAAATACTAAACTTTAAAAATTCATAACTTTAAAACCGTAAGTCCGTTTTAGTCTCCGCTTTGGATGTTGTTTCTTAAATTAAATAATATATTTTATAAAATTGAGAAAATATTATTCCTTGGATTTTATTTTAAAAAGAGTCGATTTTTCGAATTGTACACTATAGTAGTTCTAGAAATGGTGATGAACTGTTTGAGATTGTTCTGACTGATTTGATGAGGATTACATGCTTATGTGTTGTTCCTGTTTTTTATTCATGATTGTGCTGTTATCATGTGATGTTTGTTGGTGTTGGCTATTGTTGCACCCCAAAATTTACCCTCTTGATTTAGGCTTATGTTTCATCATAATCATCACATTGCATTGCATTCATACCTTGTGATAGGATCAAAGTTCTTTGGGTTCTCAAGATCTCTACAAGCTAAGGAGGTTAATTGTGTTAGCATACCCTTTTGAAGGAATTCCAAATTCTCATGTCTGTGAATCTTTCAAGTCACAATGATGTATTATACCTCAAGACACCCCATTTGTCTCATTGATCCCTCAAGAGTTGAAGTTTTGCAAAGATTTGGTGAGAAATTCATCTGTGGCATTCATCTGTGGCATTCATCTGATGAAATTAGGGTTTTGGTTCTCTATGGAGTTTGAAGCTTTGATGAGTCAATCTTTTGAAGTATTACCTTCTTATTATCATTTGAGTTATCATGGTTCAAAGGATTGTTCACATTCTGAAGACTTGAGGTTTTGAAGCTTGATTGGTTATCTCCAAGACATGGAGCAAAATTAGGTTTTGAGTAAAATCAGATTTCTTCGATTTTCACTCAAACTTGATTTCACTTGTTTCTATATGTTGTTGGACATGTATGAGTGAAATATTGAGGCTCAATTTTGAGAAGAAGCAAGTCAATTGATCATAAGGGCAAAATAGTCATTTTGGTCAAAATCACCAAAGTCGAGTTGACCAAGTGGACTTTTGGTCAACCATCAATTCAAATATCATATTTTCATTTTTCATGACCAAATTCATCATTGAATCAAGAAAGTTGAAGAAATTAGGGTCAACTCTGCCCAGATTTTTCCTTGCTTGTGCAAAACTTCAATTGACCATATCCCACTCATTTTTGCTCCATTTTCAGTGAACCAAAGCTTGTTTTAATCCTCATTCTAAGAGTTATTGATATGCCTCAAAAGGCCAAGAAATGCACGAGCCATTTGTGAGAAAATTGGATGAGAAAAAGTGATCCAAGGCTGTTTTTGAGCAGAGTTGTTTTCTGTATTTTTTAAGTTGTTTTGTGCAAGTTTGTTTGAGCAAACTTAGCTAGGCATCGAAGCAAGCAATGCCAGCATGTATCTTACCATAAAAAGCCAAGCATTTTTGAGTACATTTTCCTCACACTCATTCCATGCACTAACTTTATTTTTGCCATATCAAGAAAGGTTGAGGAAATATCACGTGATAAGAGCCTCTACTACTCATCCAACTCATCAAAACGCAAGGGAAGCAAGTGAGAAATGCACCAAAACGCAAGCCACCTCAAAGATGCCATTTTTATCTTTTTTTGACCCAACGGATTTGTGAACAGAAAAGGACCAAGCTACCCTTGTTAGAATCACAGGTTATACATTAGAAGCTTCCCATTTGCAAGCTAGCTCTCTCTATCGCTTTCATATCCAAAATTTCCTCTGCATTTTCACTTTTTTTTCATAACTTGAAGTGGCTGCAATTCGTGTTCTTGAAGGATTTTCTTCATCATTATCATTTCATTGAAGCATCAAGAGCAAGATTTTGGTATTTTCTCTTCAAATCCAGAGGCATATTTGGATTTATTTTCCAAATCAAGAGGTAACATTCAAATTTCAAATCTGATTTTCTAGCTTGCAATTGATGAATTTGAGCTTATACATGCGTGGTTAGCTGGCCAAACAATAGGTTTGATGTATAATTGCATCTGTTTTTGAAGCATATTGCATACCATGAAGTTCTGAAAATCCGGATTTGGATGATTTTCTTGATTTTCTTGCTCTGATTTCTTGATGTATAGTGGATCATTTGATTTTTTACAAGTTGTGTGTTGTAGCTTGCCATGTGATCTTCGTTTAGAGCTTTGAATCATTTAATATGGTTGAGATATGAGTGAGATACAATTGTTAGAAGTAGCATGCATGAAACTGTAAAATCACGTGTTCTAGTGCTAGCTGGAAGTTGAAGATGATGTGTGGCATCATCCGATTGGTCCATGCATTTTTGAATTTCCATTTTAATTATTTTGTAATTAGCATTTTGCATCAATTTATTTTAAATTTAAAAATCATTCAAAAATTACAAAAAATACCATAGACTCGTGTTGACTTTAAGTATTTTGTGGAATTTTTTCCAAATTTTTAAAAATGTTTTGACCAATTAAATAAATTCTGAGATTAATTAATTGCATTTCAATTTAAAAATTCCTAAAAAATACTTTCTCATGTTGAAAAATTCCACAAAAAATATTTTGAATTCTCTGAAGGATTAATTTTGAGTTTCTGAATTTTATTTTATAATTTTTGCATTTTTGCATAATTAAATAAATTTATACATTATATTGCATTTCATGCATATTTAAATTGTTAAAAATACTTCCATGCATGTAAAAAAATACATAAAAAATATGTTAGTCCATTTAAATCATGCAACATGCATTTTTGAATTTTATTTCATTATTATTGCATTTTTTCCATATTTAAATAATTTTATGCATTATATTGCATTTCATGCATATTTAAATCATTAAAAAATACTTTCATGCATATAAAAAATGAATAAGAAATATGTTAGTTCATTTAAATCATACATCATACATTTTTTATTTTTATTTTATAATTTTGTCATTTTTGCATTAAATACATGATTAGCATTATCCATTTTGCATTTTATTTGTTTTTACCATTTTTCCTTGAAAATAAAAAATGCCAAAAATAGTTTTGACCATGATTAGGGATCTCAAATTAACTTAGTAAGTAATGGAACTTCTCACAAGTTAATAGGACTATACCGTCACCTAGATCTTAAAATGTTTCTTAAATCCGGGTTAGGATTTCTTTCCATCAGATGAAATCGCGAAAATACACAATAAAGAAAACAAACATATGCACATATGAAAGCTTAACCCTTCTTTCTTTTTAAAAAGAAGCTTGGTGCTCTTAAGGAGTCACTGCTTTTTTTAAATAAAAGTTTAGCCTTCCCCGAAAGTCGCCATTTTTCCGTTTACAAAAGTGACGCGAGGAATCGAATCGGAATTCGAATCTCTGGCTCGAAATGATTTATTCTTTTTATTTATTTTTAAATATTCCGCGAGCATCAAGATTTATTGTTTCCAAAACAAGAAAAATGAGATGAAAAAGGGGAAAGCTGCAATACCCTCAATAAATATGATATGCATTACGACTAGCGTAAACTATACGCACATTGAGATTTCGGCAAGGGGTTTGTTATATAAAGGAATAGATGGGGCACCTAAATATATATAGTTATCTATAGCTTTATATATATGAATAGTTTGATATGTTTGTGTGTTTTAATTTTCTATTCTATTCTTGGGAAAGTTTCTCCTTTGGATTTTAAGAAAGGTAGGTTATGTGGGATCCTAGGTTTTGTTATTATTGTGCTCGCAAAGATCATTGGGATCTTCTGCATACATATCCCTTAATGGGAATCAGATTATTTGTAGCTCGGATCTAAGGGAGCTATGGTTTTGTTTTGTTTGAGGGAGAAATAAGTATGCTCGCCAAGGATGAGACCAGGCTCATATTCTCAAAGGGAGGTTGAGAAAGTGCAATCGTAGTTCCCTTATGCTAGTGGAAGCAACGGAGTTATTAAGAGACAAAGAAAATGTCATCTTAATGAAAAATATATCTAATCTATTTCATCACATACATTTTGAAGAGTTGATTGATTAAATCTTTCATCGTAAGTTATAGGTGTTTTGCTTGATTGTACAAGCGTTACGACTTACAAGTTAAGAAAGATGTTTGAAAGGTGGTTGAATCTTTAATTGTAAGCATTGGGTGTTTTGCTTGAGTGTACAAGCGCTACCACTTAAAGATTAAAAGATGTTTTTGTTTGAAAAGAGTGTGATTTGAAAGTTAATTGTATGTGATGTGATAGATGAGATACTTCTTCCATAGAGATGATAAATGTCTAAATCTCTAGGAGAAATTGATTATGGATTAGGGGATGCTTTTAAGCCCGTGGGTCCTTGTATTGTTCCAAGAGAAGGCATTCAGAGGAAGCTATGGTATGTATTGGCTTTGGCTTTAAGAGTGGTTTTACCGAAACCATCCTCTTTGATTTAAGAGTGATTTCACCGTAAAATCATATACTCGTGGTTCTATCCTAGCTGGTGATTCTTTATTGGAAGCCCAATAGAGGTTGTTAATAGATTTCAGTGTCTTTTCTAGTTTGATGCCCAAGAGAAGGCTAAACTCAACGAGGGAGTTCTTTGAACGAAGCCCAAGAGGAGGTCGACTATAGGGAGTTGTCTTATATGAAGCCTAAGGAGGCTAAACTCAAGAAATGAGTTTTCTTATATGAAGCCTAAGAGGAGGCTAAACTCAAGAAATGAGTTTTCTTATACTAAGCCTAAGAGGAGGCTAAACTCAAGAATGAGTTTTCTTATACGAAGCCCAAGAGGAGGCTAATAGGGAACTTAATTGTTAAACTAGTTGTTATGTTATAACCAATAGTTATATGAACAAGTGTGTGACGGTATTCATGTGGAGTTTATGAAGGAAATATATAAACAAGTGTATAAAACAAGAAATTAAAGCAAGTGTAACTTGAATATATAAGGTTTGGGACTTACACCTTAAGGGAGGCCCATTGTTTTAAGAGCGCTTTCACCGGAATAATGCTTCTTAATACCAATGGAATCGTGTATAAACAAGCGGATGAAAACAAACAAATGAAGTTTGTATATGCTTGAATATTTACAATGATGATTGAATGTACAAGGAAATGAATATGTACACGAAGGGGTGATTATGTACAAGGAAATGAATATGTACATAGGAGGGTTGAGATTTACACTGTGAGGGAGGCCCATGATCAATTAAGAAATTCAAGGAGAAACCTGGTTTGGTTTATCTTTAAATTTAATTGATCATGGAAAAAAGATGTGTAAGTTTGTTGAAAGGTTTTTGAAAAGGTTTTGAAAATGATTTTGAAAAGTTAAGGATATTCACAAGAAGTTTTGAAAAGATTTAAGTTTGAAAGTTGGAAAGAAAACATTTTGGAAAAGTATTAAAATACTTAAAATGCCTCATTTTTAACTTAATAAAAATATAATCAAAAAGAAAATATTTTTGGATTTTTTTGACGTAATCATAAAATAGGTATATTAAATGACAAGTGTGCAAAAAATCATCTCAAAATGAGAAATTTTGATTAGTTTTTGAAAATGTTGAAGTTTGTTAGAAACTTGAGAAATTAGTGATAAAAAAGAGTTTTTGGTCCTAAGGAGGTTTGAACCTTGGAAATTTGGCTTAGAAGTGAAGAGTTTTTCCACTGAACCATTTGCTTGACTTGTCATTTAATTACCTTGCTTAGAAGGAGTTTTGAAAAATAAAGTTTTGAAAATGTTCAAGTTGGGCTTCAAGGGTTCGAAGTTGGCTACTCTAGAGAAGATCGTGGCTAGCTTGCTCGAGGCGGGCTTGCTAGCTTGCTTCTGGAGGCAGAAGGCTTAGAAGCTTGGCTAATTCTGGAGCACTTTGGAGGCTTGGTGCTTCGGAGGTGGAGAAGGAGCTGTGGCTTTTGGTCAGCTTCGAGGTCGGGTCGCCGAGGCTGTGGTTGTCTTTAGGAATGTTTGAGAAGCTTGAGGCTTCTGGGGATAGAAGAATTAGAAATGCTTCTGAAGAGTGTTGAAATGGAAAGCTTCTAGAGAAGCTTCAAGTACTTCGGAGGTTGAACCTCGGTGTTTCCGAGAAGCAAGTATCAAAAGCTTGCTTTGCCTTTTATTAAAAAAAAGGTTCCAGGGGGATTCGAACCCTGGACCTTGAGGCGAAGGAAAGTAATAAGGCATGCTGGCTTTACCACTGGGGTGGCTATACATCCATTGTTTTTACTCAAACTACAAATATATATTATAAACCCAGCTTTTGAATTTTTGAATTTTCACTTCATCTTCTTCGTGGAAACAAGCGCGAGCATCCATGGCTTAGATTTGAATTTCTTCGTTTCTTCATCAATTTTAAAGATTCAAAATACAAATTTGTCTAGAATTCTACCACGATTCTAACCATGTATCTTGTTAAAATTAATAATCAAAGATGAACGTGAATTTTGATAATCCCAAATTAAACCCTAACTGATTAAATGAATATTTCTTTGAGCTCAGTTAATTTTAGTTAAAATTGAGGATCCAGATAGCTTTAGTGATATGATATCTACATCTTCCTTTTCAAATTTGAAGCTAAAGATGCATGTATGGAGGTATCAAAGTTTTGAAAACTCACCTCTTGGTATGAAATACTAGATCGAGTATGGCAGCTTCCAGGTACAAATTAATGATTGAAAAAGCTTCCCTGAACCTCACTGAGTATGTTTCTACTCTTAGATTGCTCTAAAAGTTGCTGGAACTCTCTGACCAAGTCAAGTTGCAGGTTGCTAGTTTGAAAATGGAAGATGATGATGGAGATGTTCTAGAATTTGTTTAAATGTTTGGACAGTCTCTATATGTTGTATAGAATGTGTCTGAAGTGTAAAATCAAGACAAGCACGAGTGGTTTTCAAGTTTGAAGTTTTGGCTCAAAACTTGCACAAATGGAGTTTTATGGAGAAAACTGACTCTTGGCTTGTTTTTGATGATTTTTGTTTCAAACAACTTCTAAATGATGTTTAGAAGATGTTGAAGCTCAAGTTTGCTTTAATTTGCAAAGCTTGAAGATTGCAAAATTTCCTCTTAGAACTTTGAAACTTGGAAATCAAGAAAGAAAGAAGGAAAGCTTGGATTATGATTGCTTTGGTGTAGTTTGAAATGAAGAAATGACCTCTATTTATAGGCCAAAATTCAATGACAAGGCAAGGTTATCATTGAGAGAGCTTGCAACTTGGCTTAGTGGTAAGAAGGAATCTTTGCATTTAATGCAAATAGTTACTTTCTAACCATGGTTAAAATTTCTCTTTGATTCAATCCTCTTCTCAATCATGTCTAACTGATATTTATCGTTATAACTATCTATTAGTGGTGAGAAGGCTTCTAGAAAGAGAGGTTTGTGAAAAATAACATGGAGTTCTTGAAAATGACTTGTAATTCATGGTTATGGAGCTCTAAGTTTTATTTTCAAAACCTTAGCTACACAAAGTGTTTTTTAAAGTTATTGGACACTTTGGAATTCTTTTAACAAGACCTAAAACTTTCATGATTTGATTTTTTTCTGAATCACAATGGATCTAGGTGAAAAATGGCCATGAAAGTAAGGCAAAACCATGTTTCTTAACACTTGAAAATTTTTCTAAGTGTTAGAAAAATTCAAATCTTGACTTTTTGTTGACTTTTTCACATTTCTTGATTTTTTATGATCATGATGGATTATTTGAAATGTTTTTTAGATTGAAAAAGTTTAGTCTTGAAAAAGTTGACCAAAAGTCAAAGTTTGACTTTTTGAGCAGATGAATTTTCATCAGATGATTCAGAATTTGTCTGATGAAGAAACATGGATTTTGTAATGTTTTGAACCAAGAAATTAGGTCAAGATGTTGCATTGAAGATGTTAAGATCAATCTTCAAGCAAATAGGTCATTCATTAAGCAAAAAGTCAATGATTCACTATCTTCGATCAAAACCCTAATTGGTCGATTCAAGGTAGATCATGAGAAAAAGTTGGGAATTTGAAGATCAAATGTTGATGATTGATTAAGATAGATCATTTTAGGTGAGTGGAAACACAAACCCTAATTGATCATATCTTGAAAAGATGAAATTTTGAAGAAACCCTAACTTTGACTTCTAGAAGCCACACACGGTCTATTTTGTTCTGAAACTGTTAGTGATGCAGTGATGCATATGTGGATAATGTAAGGTGGTATCTTAGGTCAAAATTTGGGGTATGACATAACCGCAGTATCATGTTGTCACAAGTTTCGTGAGCCGCTCTCAATGATATTCTCCATTAACCAAGAGGTCCTCCACTAATAATGATGCGCTTCACCAAAGATCATGGAAGGATTTTGTCTTGTCTCAAGTCACCTCTTAATGAGTACCGTATGGGCGCTTCCAAGCTCACATAGCTTTATGATCAAGTTTGAGATGTTTCATGTTTCCGACTACTTATGGCACCAACTTTGGAGGAGTTCTCCACCATCTTGAACGCCTTATTTCACCTCGTTCCTTATCACACTTCTATGGTAGTTTAAGTGGTCGCCGCATCACGCTTTATGTTTGGGAGAGTCCATTGTTGTCGATAATCGTGAAGAAGGGTTAAATTTATGGTTATCATATGAGTTTTCTCGCTGAAAGAAGCAAATGTCAAGGTCGATAAGAAAGATGGAGAGGTTTTAATGCTATTTTAGCTTGTTGCATTTATGGGATGGTGTTGTTTCCTAATGAGGTCAAATTTGTTGATGAGAACGTTGTTGCTTTGTTCTTGCTAAGGAACCCCGTACAACCCTCTTGGGGACGCTTATCATTCGTATTCTCGAAGCTACAAAGGAAAGGAGGTGTAGTACATTGTTGTGCTCCTTTGCTTTATCGTTGGTTTAGAGGTCATCTTCCTCGCCATGGTGCTTTTGTGGATGCTCAACACACTATGAAGTGGGCTCCGAGGCCGATGGGGCTCACCCAAAGGATATTGGTTGGTATAAGCATGACTTGTCTAGGATGGAAAGTAAAGAAGTAATTATGCTATGAGAATTTCCAAATGTGCCTCATGGGCATAAGAGGTGGCATTAATTACAATCCGACTCTCTTAAACACAGGGTATGCTTTGAGAGGTCCACCGAGGATGAGCTAGTGAAGGAAACCTTATTCTACACGCTTGATAAGACCGATGGATGAAAGAGCTACGCAAGTGGGAGTATTCACGAAGGAGGACAATATTTTGGGAAGAAAGATCCAATCGCTTATGCACCTTATATCCAGTGGATCGAGGAAAGAAACAAAGATCGCCATTGGCCGCTTGCTATAGAAAACCATGGTAACCCCAAGAGCCGGATCAACCCGATGCAATACCAAAAGGAGACTATGGATGATTCAAGACAAGAACAAACAACTTCTTGAAGAGCGATAGTATGGTAGTGAAGTGTCTTATCGCCACCCAAGAGAGAAGAAGCGTTGGCTCATAAGCTCAAGAAATTTGAGGGAGAGACGTCTGACAAAGGAAGAGATCTAGGTTTGAAGGGAGACGATATTATTGGAAGATCACATGAGAGCTATAGCGGAGATTGAGAAGAAAAGTAAAGACCCAAGGTTGAATTGAAAAGAAGCATAAAGCAAAGGTCGAAGCCAAGAAAGGAAGATTCTCAAGGAAACCACTCAGAGCGTGATTTGAAGATCAACTCGATGTATGATGTTTAGCTATCTTTGGCAATAGAAGAAATTAAAGCTCAAGATCTAGTTGGGAATTCGTGAGTCTGCAGCTTTCCTATGTCAGATTTTTAGGTTTATTATTTTGCTTTATGTTTCAAAAGAGAATCACCATCAGGCTTGTTGATGGGTTTCCGTTTCTTTACATTTTATTGTCAGAATCTTTAGCATCTTGGTTTGTATTATTGTTGAAGTACTTGGAGGAACTATTTGTGCCTTTTCTTCTGTTATTTTTAATGAGATTTGGTTCAATCGGTGTCTGTCACTCCATCTTGTGCTATTGCCCAAAAACTTGACTACGAGTATTAGAATCCTGGAAATATATAAACATGTCATTACATGCATTGCATATATACTCATGCATATACATACCTCATGCATAACAGGTTTTTGGTTGGTGTTCTTATTCTGACTTTACCTTTATTATCAAAGGAGATTCAAGACGACAACTCACCGCTACTCTACCCGAAGTAATTTTCCGAGGCAGATGGATCAAGTACAAGCAGAGCTTGCTGAGTTGAGGATCCAGATGGCTACCCAGATGACTCAGTTCATGGAAGCAATCACGAATTTAAACCGCAGACAGGATGAGTTGATTGCTCTGGTCAACAATCATGTGCGTAACTGGGGTGATGCTGAGAATCAGGGGCTGTTTGCTAATGTTTATGTTGGGTTGGATAATATGCAAGACCAAGCCGTGAATCCTCACAAACCTCAAGGAAACTTTTGATCTTCTTGTGCTTACAGGCGCTTCTCACCTCCGGCTCCCAAAGACGTGGGAACCGTAGAGGTAATCCAATTGTTGTGAGGGGTAATCAGGAACGTGATCATGATTTTCAACAGGAAGGAGATGGTTTTTGTGCATTCGACCGATTTCCCAATTGAAGACAGAAGTATCGTCATTGGAGGAACGCTAAAGGTCCGCTGAGGGTGAAGGCATCTTGGCATGGATGCTAATGATCTTGGTTTGGTATCGAGCGTAGGGTTCCCAAAGTTCAAGCTCCGTGTTTGAGAAATACAATGGTTCGCTCTTGTCCCGTGACTCATGCCACCGCTTACTTCAGAAGATGTCGTCATACTCACTATCGAGGTTGTTGATTCACTATTTCCGTGATATCTTGACCGGCGCCTCGAATGGTATATGAAGCTAGAAAGGCCCACATTCACGCTGGAATGACTTGGTTCGTGCTTTTGTTAAGAAATATCATTAGAACAGATCTAGCGCCTAATCGCACTCATTGCAAAATTTGTCACATGGTCGAATGAACCTTTCAAGGAATACCAAATGGCGAGTTAGTCAGGTGTTCAAGGTTAGGCAGGTCGTACAGAGAATTGAATCGTAATTCAAATTCTCTCGGCTCAAACGATTTACTCTTTTAATTTGTTTATAAAGATGTCATGAGCATCAAGCTTTATTATTTTCAACACAAGAAAGATGATTTAATGATTATGAAAAAGGGAAAGTCATAATACCCTCAATTGATTTTGATATGCGTAACAACTAGCGCAAACTAGACGCAACGCATCGGGGAGATTCCTAGGTGGGTTTGTTATAAAGGAATAGATGGAGCACCCTAAATATATATAGTTATCTATAGCTTTATATATGAATATGTTTGATATGTTTGTGTGTTTTAATTGTTATTTCTATGATTGGGAAAGCCTTTGGGATTTTAAGAAGGATAGATTATGGGATCCTAGGTTTTGTTATTATTGTGCTCGCAAAGATCTGGATCTTCTCGATACATATCCCCAGTGGGAATCGAGCATTTGTAGCTTGGATCTGCTGTGATCTATGGTTTGTTTGGGTCAGGGAGAAAGAAATTTGCTCGCCAAGAATGAGACCAGGCTCACGTATTCTCAAAAGGATGTTGAGAAAGTTCGAGAAATCGTAGTTCCCACTTATGCTAGTGGAAAGCAACGGGATGTTAGTAAGAGATGCATAAATGTCATCTTAATGAAAATGTATCTAATCTATTTCATCACATACATTTTGAAAAGTTTGATCGATAAAAATCTTTCGTCGAAGTTATAGGTGTTTTGCTTGAGTGTACAAGCGCTACCACTTACATGTTTAAGAAAGATATTTGAAAAGATTGAATCTTTAACTGTAAGCATTGGGTGTTTTGTTT
>CM038795.1:183311891-183340940 GCA_021764765.1 Vicia sativa
ATATTTGGCAAGAATCAATCACCATTCAATGATAATCAAATTTGATTTTTTCATGAAAATCAAATTTTCAAAATTTGCTCAATTCCAATCCAATCTTGCCTTTTTTGGTCCAATTTCGAAATTGTTGGCTTTTAATGGATTGCTTGGGTCTTAAGAAGAGAATAAAATCAATCTTTCAATTAATTTTGATTTTATAATTTATTTTTAAATTTAATTTGCATTTAAATGAATAAATTACAAATTAAATAGAAAAATAAATCAAAAATTCGTGGCATTGGGCTTGGATATTCCTAACTGCATGAGGAATAAGTTAGGATGAAGAAAAAGTAGGCCCATTTGCAAAAGATTTGATTTTTTGAAGTATCTCTCTTTGTGCATTCTTTCAAAATTGCCCAACTTGTGAATGGTGTAACTTGCTCAATTTTCCACATTTTTTAGTGTTCTTGGACTTTTTGGAAAGCTCTAAGAGTCCTCTAAACAATGTCTTTGGTTTCATCTCAATTGGAGTTACCATGCTCAATATATATTCAAATCAAAAAGTTGACTTTTTGTTGACTTTGAAAATGACCTGTAATGTTTTGAGCTATACCTCTCAAATGAAGCATTTTTTGGACATTCTTGTGAGACATGAAGTTGTAGAGAATTGAATTTACTTCAAAAAAAGATGTGGTGGAAAATTTACGAGAAAGTATGAGAAAGTTATGATCGGTCAAAGTTCAGTTGACTTTTCACCTAGAAACCCTAATTTAGAAAGTTTGACTTTTGAGCAATTCTTGAGTTTTCTTGATGAATCATAATCAACCCTTGATCAAATGATGAATGTAACTTCAAAATGAGGATGTTGACCAAAAATTATGAAGTTTGTTGTATGTTGACCACAGTTGACTTTTGTCAATCTGTTGATTTTCAACCATCGAGCAATTGTGGAGGAAACTTGACTTGTGAAGCTTGAAACTTGACATGGAGAATCTTTGAAGCATATGAGGAGGCATGAAGGCCATTGGAGATGTTGGAAGTTCATCTTGACTTGAGAGATACCAAACCCTAGTTTGGGTTGATTGTCTAGGAGAGAGTTTGTCTGATCAACTCTTGAGGAATCCTTGGGTATAGATGTATGAAATCTCTTGAGTAAATGGAGGGAAAATTTTGGGGTATGACAGACCAGTCTGAAGATGTTCCTGTCAATACCATTGAACAAAGCATTCAATGCTTTAGAGTTCCCTAGAGCTAGCTCTTCTTCCTCTTTGCTCCATTCCTCCTCAGGTTTCAAGACAGTAGTCCCATCTTTCTCAAGCTTGGTGGGATGTTTCCATCCTTTATCAGCAACTCTCCAAGCTTTAATGTCCACTGATCTAAAGAAGGCAACCATACGAGGCTTCCAGTAATCATAATTAGACCCATCCAGAATAGGTGGTCTTCCTCCAAATCCTCCTTCTTTATCCATTCATGAAACTATTATCCTAGATCTCACCCGAAATAACAAGCGGGGTGCACTCGATGCCAATTGAAATTCCTGGCAACAGATACGTGATGTCACAGAGAATGTTATGACACAGTATCTAACACTATGTTAACACTTCACACAGTAAATACAGAAAGTAGTAAAGAACACAATAAATTGTTCACCCAGTTCGGTTCAACAAATCTACATCGGGGCTACCAAGCGGGAGGAAATTCACTATTAGTAGAATTAATTAGGAATAAACCACGGTTTATCTCCTTCACTTAAAACCTACCAATGCAACTTCACCTAAGTCCTACTTAGATCGAGTACCTACTCACTCCCCTCGATCACGCGTGATATCAACCTATTGGCTAATTGAATTGTAAAGACACACTTCAATAAAATATCTTGATCTTGCTTCAAAGCTTCAATCAAGAGACAAACACTCGTGCTTTAAAGCTTTGAGTGATAAACTACCCTTACAGTAAATCCTAGTCCAATGCACTTATCAATTGATAGTTGCTTGGCTCATGAGAGAAACTAAATTACACAATACCAACTGTTATAAATCCTAACAGTACACAAAACACAAGCTGCTATCTCTTCAATACATTCAAAGGGCGCAACACAGTTGTAAGGGTTGATTTCCTTTTATAGAAGCAGTCCTGAAACTTCAGTTTTGGGCTTCCATAAAGATAGCTAGGGTTCACTTAATTTAATCCTAAAAACATGGTCTTTTCAACAACCAATTTAGGTTTAGTTAAGATTAACCTAGCAGCCACGTGAGCATGCTTTCTAATAACAGAAAAGCAATATTTAGCAGCTCAACAAACTTCCTGAAAAATCTCAGGAACAAGCAGTTCTGAGAATAGAATGTCTGCTTGAATGTCATAACATCATTATGACATCGATATTTCAGAAATTTCCACCTGACTTTAGCTTCGATTCGTGTCTTTTAACATCCTTAGCAGGTAGGATTTATCTTCAATCTCTGAATGTCATAACATCTATCATGACATTGCTAAATCCTAGTTTTACCAAAATTAATGCCAACTTAAAACACTAACAGAAGTGACAATGGAACAGAACTTCTGATGCCAAAATTCTATGCTTCGAAAGGCATCATACATCCAAGAAGTTGTGTGTACACGCTTCAACAAAATGGGAGAGTTGAGAGGCGACATCAGCACATACTCAATGTCAGTTATGCTCTTATGTTTCAGTCACAGTTGCCGCAGAAGTTCTGGTCTTATGTTGTAAATCATGCAGTATATCTCATAAATAGAATTCCTACAAAAATACTAAACAACAAATCCTCCTTTGAAGTGATGTATGGAATAATGCCTGATTTAAGTTCATTGAGAGTATTTGGGTGTTTGAGCTATGCTTCCACATTACCAACAAATAGGCACAAATTTGACTCAAGAGCAAGAAAGTGTGCTTTCTTGGGGTACAAGGCAGGTATGAAAGGCTTTATACTCTTAGATGTTAATATTCATGACATATTTGTGTCCAGAAATGTCAAATTCTTTGATATGGCTTTTCCTTTCCTTGATTTGTCTAACCCACAAATACACACATAAATTTACATAGAGCAATCCAAAGTTGATAATGTTGCAAAAGAGTCAGCTCATATACATGTACCTAATTCTGATCCAGAACTTCTGCATGGCTCAAACATTTTGCGTGATCCAGAAGTTCTGCATGACTCAGAAGATGAATCTGTAGCTAATCATGTATCTTTAGATGATGAATCCATATCAAATTTTGTGTCCACACCCATTGCAATATCTAATGTCCCTTCTTCATCCACAAATGAAATTATTGACATACCTCATTCATATCTTGAGTCCACTAGAAAATCTAGTAGAATGACACAACCACTTGTTCATCTAAAAGATTATGTTTGTGACTCTAACACTGTGTATTGCCATTATCCCATTGAGAAGTATATGTCTTTCTCCCAGCTTTCACGAGTCATCAGGCATATATTATGTCTCTTTCATCTAACACTAAGCCAAGTAACTATGTGGCTGCTTCTAAAGACCCCAGGTGGATTCGTGCAATGGAGGCAGAAATAGAGGCTTTGCATGAAAATCATACTTGTGAATTCGTTGATCTTCCTCGTGATGCTTCAATAGTAGGAAGTAAATGAGTTTACAAGATTAAGAGACATGTTGATGGAACAATAGAAAGATTTAAGGCACGATTAGTGGCTCAAGGTTTCAACCAAACTGAAGGTTTGGATTACCTTGAAACTTTCTCTCCAGTTGCCAAGTTAACTACAATTCGTGTGTTACTTGCCTTAGATGCCATTCATGGTTGGCATTTACACCAATTAGATGTAAATAATTCATTTCTTCGTGGTCATTTTAATGAAGTTGTTTACATGAGGGTTCATCAAGGTGTTACTGCTCCCAAATCTGGCCAAGTATATAAGCTTACCAAGTCTTTATATGGCTTAAAGCAGGCCAGGAGATAGTGGTTTGAAAAGCTCACTACATTCCTTAAGTCACAAGGATTTAAACATGCTACTGCTGACCATACATTCTTTATAAAATCAAGTCCTACATCTTTTACTGCTCTGCTGGTGTATGTTGATGATATCATCCTTGCTGGCACTTCCTTAGGTATGTTTGTAGATTTGAAACAAGCTCTGCATCACACATTTCGCATCAAGGATTTGGGCAATTTAAAATTTTTCTTAGAGCTTGAAGTTACTAGATATTCAAAAGGTATTACACTTTTCCAAAGGAAGTATTGCCTAGATCTACTTCAGGATGCTGGCCTAACTGGTTGTAAGCCAATTTCTACTCCCTTGGATGCCTTTATTCGCCTTCACCAAGACACCGGTGCTTTAATTTCTGATGATACAACATATCAGAGACTTGTTGGGAGATTGATTTACCTTACTACAACTCGTCATGACATTTATTTTTCTACACAGCAGTTGAGCCAGTTTATGAGTGCTCCCACTAAAGCTCACTATGGTGCTGCTATATGTGTCCTATGATACTTGAAATGCTCACCTGTGCGAGGTATTCTTTTATCATCTTCTTCTGACTTACAAATTCTGGGGTTTAGTGATGTTGACTAGGGTGGATGCATGGAAACCAGACGTTCCATCTCAGGATATTGTTTCTTTATTGGTGCATCATTAGTGTCTTGGAAATCTAAGAAACAACAAACAATTAGTTGCTCATCCACAGAAGCTGAATATCGAGCCTTGGCATCGGCTACTCTTGAACTTCAATGGATGTGTTTTGTGACACCCCAAATAATTCGATTATTAAATGATTAGAATTTTAATTATTAATTTAATTAGAAGTTTAATTATTAGTATTTTTGAATTATTGGATTTAATTAATTAAAGAAATAGAATGGAAGTGTCGGGGTGTGAGGTGTGAAGTAGAGGGTGTGAGGAGTAAAAGACTCTACTCATACTAATTATTTTATTATTATTATTTTAGAATAATAAAAGGAATAAAATAAGGAAAAATAGAAAAGGAGAGAAATTGGAGGTTTTCATTCTACGTGCAATTGAGATGAGGAAGAGGAAAGAGGAAAAGACAAAGGTGTCAGAATCCGACGAATTCCCACGAGGTAAGGGGTGATTTTGTTTGATTGTTATGCCTTATGAGTTTTGATAATCAATAAAGTTGATTAACATGTTAGAAATCCCAATTTAGGATTCTTGTAGGATTTGATCCAAATTTACCCAATTGCATGAAACTAGAATGAATAGATGTTATAGGATTGTTGGATGTGGTTGAATTGTGTTAAATATCACCATTATACTGTTGTTGGGATGATTTTTATGATATTGGATGGGTTGGTTCATAGAGGAATGATGGGGTTTGAGTTGGGAAGAAGAATGCTATCAAAATAGTGATTTTCTACTACAGGGGTCGTGGAACCAGGTTACCATGTGGGGGGAACCGGTTACCACTATGTATTTGCGTAAAAATGGGATTTTTGGATCTGGGAACCGGTTGCCCCATAGGAGAACCCGGGTTCCAGTGCAAATTTTACACACGAAAATGATATTTTTTCCAGGAACCGGTTCCCCATTTGTTCCCCATTTGGAGGAACCCGTTCCCACTGTTACTTTTTGAAAAATACTAAACTTTAAAAATTCATAACTTTAAAACCGTAAGTCCGTTTTAGTCTCCGCTTTGGATGTTGTTTCTTAAATTAAATAATATATTTTATAAAATTGAGAAAATATTATTCCTTGGATTTTATTTTAAAAAGAGTCGATTTTTCGAATTGTACACTATAGTAGTTCTAGAAATGGTGATGGACTGTTTGAGATTGTTCTGACTGATTTGATGAGGATTACATGCTTATGTGTTGTTCCTGTTTTTTATTCATGATTGTGCTGTTATCATGTGATGTTTGTTGGTGTTGGCTATTGTTGCACCCCAAAATTTACCCTCTTGATTTAGGCTTATGTTTCATCATAATCATCACATTGCATTGCATTCATACCTTGTGATAGGATCAAAGTTCTTTGGGTTCTCAAGATCTCTACAAGCTAAGGAGGTTAATTGTGTTAGCATACCCTTTTGAAGGAATTCCAAATTCTCATGTCTGTGAATCTTTCAAGTCACAAAGATGTATTATACCTCAAGACACCCCATTTGTCTCATTGATCCCTCAGGAGTTGAAGTTTTGCAAAGATTTGGTGAGAAATTCATCTGTGGCATTCATCTGATGAAATTAGGGTTTTGGTCCTCTATGGAATTTGAAGCTTGGATGAGTCAATCTTTTGAAGTATTACCTTCTTATTATCATTTGAGTTATCATGGTTCAAAGGATTGTTCAGCACATTCGGAAGACTTGAGGTTTTGAAGCTTGATTGGTTATCTCCTAGCACATGGATTTCTTCAGATTTTTCACTCAAACTTGATTTCACTTGTTTCTATATGTTGTTGGACATGTATGAGTGAAATATTGAGGCTCAATTTTGAGAAGAAGCAAGTCAATTGATCATAAGGGGCAAAATAGTCATTTTGGTCAAAATCAGTCAAAGTCAGGAGTTGACCAAGTGGACTTTTGGTCAACCATCAATTCAAATATCATATTTTCATTTTTCATGACCAAATTCATCATTGAATCAAGAAAGTTGAAGAAATTAGGGTCAACTCTGCCCAGATTTTTCCTTGCTTGTGCAAAACTTCAATTGACCATATCCCACTCATTTTTGCTCCATTTTCAGTGAACCAAAGCTTGTTTTAATCCTCATTCTAAGAGTTATTGATATGCCTCAAAAGGCCAAGAAATGCACGAGCCATTTGTGAGAAAATTGGATGAGAAAAAGTGATCCAAGGCTGTTTTTGAGCAGAGTTGTTTTCTGTATTTTTTAAGTTGTTTTGTGCAAGTTTGTTTGAGCAAACTTAGCTAGGCATCGAAGCAAGCAATGCCAGCATGTATCTTACCATAAAAAGCCAAGCATTTTTGAGTACATTTTCCTCACACTCATTCCATGCACTAACTTTATTTTTGCCATATCAAGAAAGGTTGAGGAAATATCACGTGATAAGAGCCTCTACTACTCATCCAACTCATCAAAACGCAAGGGAAGCAAGTGAGAAATGCACCAAAACGCAAGCCACCTCAAAGATGCCATTTTTATCTTTTTTTGACCCAACGGATTTGTGAACAGAAAAGGACCAAGCTACCCTTGTTAGAATCACAGGTTATACATTAGAAGCTTCCCATTTGCAAGCTAGCTCTCTCTCTATCGTTTTCATATCCAAAAATTTCCTCTGCATTTTCACTTTTTTTTCATAACTTGAAGTGGCTGCAATTCGTGTTCTTGAAGGATTTTCTTCATCATTATCATTTCATTGAAGCATCAAGAGCAAGATTTTGGTATTTTCTCTTCAAATCCAGAGGCATATTTGGATTTATTTTCCAAATCAAGAGGTAACATTCAAATTTCAAATCTGATTTTCTAGCTTGCAATTGATGAATTTGAGCTTATACATGCGTGGTTAGCTGGCCAAACAATAGGTTTGATGTATAATTGCATCTGTTTTTGAAGCATATTGCATACCATGAAGTTCTGAAAATCCGGATTTGGATGATTTTCTTGATTTTCTTGCTCTGATTTCTTGATGTATAGTGGATCATTTGATTTTTTACAAGTTGTGTGTTGTAGCTTGCCATGTGATCTTCGTTTAGAGCTTTGAATCATTTAATATGGTTGAGATATGAGTGAGATACAATTGTTAGAAGTAGCATGCATGAAACTGTAAAATCACGTGTTCTAGTGCTAGCTGGAAGTTGAAGATGATGTGTGGCATCATCTGATTGGTCCATGCATTTTTGAATTTCCATTTTAATTATTTTGTAATTAGCATTTTGCATCAATTTATTTTAAATTTAAAAATCATTCAAAAATTACAAAAAATACCATAGACTCGTGTTGACTTTAAGTATTTTGTGGAATTTTTTCCAAATTTTTAAAAATGTTTTGACCAATTAAATAAATTCTGAGATTAATTAATTGCATTTCAATTTAAAAATTCCTAAAAAATACTTTCTCATGTTGAAAAATTCCACAAAAAATATTTTGAATTCTCTGAAGGATTAATTTTGAGTTTCTGAATTTTATTTTATAATTTTTGCATTTTTGCATAATTAAATAAATTTATGCATTATATTGCATTTCATGCATATTTAAATTGTTAAAAATACTTCCATGCATGTAAAAAATACATAAAAAATTAGTCCATTTAAATCATGCAACATGCATTTTGAATTTTATTTCATCATTATATTGCATTTCATGCATATTTAAATCATTAAAAAATACTTTCATGCATATAAAAAATGAATAAGAAATATGTTAGTTCATTTAAATCATACATCATACATTTTTTATTTTTATTTTATAATTTTGTCATTTTTGCATTAAATACATGATTAGCATTATCCATTTTGCATTTTATTTGTTTTTACCATTTTTCCTTGAAAATAAAAAATGCCAAAAATAGTTTTGACCATGATTAGGGATCTCAAATTAACTTAGTAAGTAATGGAACTTCTCACAAGTTAATAGGACTATACCGTCACCTAGATCTTAAAATGTTTCTTAAATCCGGGTTAGGATTTCTTTCCATCAGATGAAATCGCGAAAATACACAATAAAGAAAAACAAACATATGCACATATGAAAGCTTAACCCCTTCTTTTCTTTTTAAAAAAAAAGAAGCTTGGTGCTCTTTGGCAGAGTCACTGTTTTTTTTTAAATAAAAGTTTAGCCTTCTCCCCGGCAAAGTCGTCATTTTTCTGTTTGCGTTAAAAAGTGACGCGCGAGGGAATCGAATCGGAATTCGAATCTCTGGCTCGAAATGATTTATTCTTTTTATTTATTTTTAAATATTCCGCGAGCATCAAGATTTATTGTTTCCAAAACAAGAAAAATGAGATGAAAAAGGGGAAAGCTGCAATACCCTCAATAAATATGATATGCATTACGACTAGCGTAAACTATACGCAACGCATTGGGGAGATTCTGGGCAAGGGGGTTTGTTATATAAAGGGAATAGATGGGGCACCCTAAATATATATAGTTATCTATAGCTTTATATATATGAATAGTTTGATATGTTTGTGTGTTTTAATTTTCTATTCTATTCTTGGGAAAGTTTCTCCTTTGGATTTTAAGAAAGGTAGGTTATGTGGGATCCTAGGTTTTGTTATTATTGTGCTCGCAAAGATCATTGGGATCTTCTGCATACATATCCCTTAATGGGAATCAGATTATTTGTAGCTCGGATCTAAGGGAGCTATGGTTTTGTTTTGTTTGAGGGAGAAATAAGTATGCTCGCCAAGGATGAGACCTTGTGCCTACATATTCTCAAAGGGAGGTTGAGAAAGTCAAAGCAATCGTAGTTCCCACTTATGCTAGTGGAAGCAACGGGAGTTATTAAGAGACAAAGAAAAATGTCATCTTAATGAAAAATATATCTAATCTATTTCATCACATACATTTTGAAGAGTTGATTGATTAAATCTTTCATCGTAAGTTATAGGTGTTTTGCTTGATTGTACAAGCGTTACGACTTACAAGTTAAGAAAGATGTTTGAAAGGTGGTTGAATCTTTAATTGTAAGCATTGGGTGTTTTGCTTGAGTGTACAAGCGTTACCACTTAAAGATTAAAAGATGTTTTTGTTTGAAAAAGAGTGTGATTTGAAAGTTAATTGTATGTGATGTGATAGATGAGATACTTCTTCCATAGAGATGATAAATGTCTAAATCTCTAGGAGAAATTGATTATGGATTAGGGGGATGCTTTTAAGAAGCCCGTGGGTCCTTGTATTGTAAGCCCAAGAGAAGGCATTCAAGAGGAAGCTATAGGGTATGGCTGGCTTTGGCTTTAAGAGTGGTTTTACCGGGAAACCATCCTCTTTGGATTTAAGAGTGATTTCACCAGAAAATCATACTCTCAGGGTTCTATCCTAGCGCGGGTGATTCTTTGTATTGGAAGCCCAATAGGAGGTTGTTAATAGATTTCCAGGTCTTTTTCTAGTTTGATGCCCAAGAGAAGGCTAAACTCAACGAGGGAGTTCTTTTGAACGAAGCCCGAGGAGGTGACTCGGCGAAGTGTTGTCTTATATGAAGCCTAAGCGGAGGCTAAACTCAGTAAATGAGTTTTCTTATATGAAGCCTAAGAGGAGGCTAAACTCAGTAAATGAGTTTTCTTATACGAAGCCTAAGAGGAGGCTAAACTCAGTAAATGAGTTTTCTTATACGAAGCCTAAGAGGAGGCTAATAGGGAACTTAATTGTTAAACTAGTTGTTATGTTATAACTGAACAGTTATATGAACAAGTGTGTGACGTGTATTCACAGGAGTTTATGAAGGAAATATATAAACAAGTGTATAAAACAAGAAATTAAAGCAAGTGTAACTTGAATATATACAAGGTTTGGGACTTACACCTTAAGGGAGGCCCATTGTTTTAAGAGCAGTTTCACCGGGAATAATGCTTCTCTTAATACCAATGGAATCGGTGTATAAACAAGCGGATGAAAACAAACAAATGAAGTTTGTATATGCTTGAATATTTACAATGATGATTGAATGTGTACAAGGAAATGAATATGTACACGAAGGGGTGATTATGTACAAGGAAATGAATATGTACATAGGAGGGTTGAGATTTACACTGTGAGGGAGGCCCATGATCAATTAAGAAATTCAAGGAGAAACCTGGTTTGGTTTATCTTTAAATTTAATTGATCATGGAAAAAAGATGTGTAAGTTTGTTGAAAGGTTTTTGAAAAGGTTTTGAAAATGATTTTGAAAAGTTAAGGATATTCACAAGAAGTTTTGAAAAAGATTTAAGTTTGAAAGTTGGAAAGAAAACATTTTGGAAAAGTATTAAAAATACTTAAAATGCCTCATTTTTAACTTAATAAAAATATAATCAAAAAGAAAATATTTTTGGATTTTTTTGACGTAATCATAAAATAGGTATATTAAATGACAAGTGTGCAAAAAATCATCTCAAAATGAGAAATTTTGATTAGTTTTTGAAAATGTTGAAGTTTGTTAGAAACTTGAGAAATTAGTGATAAAAAAAGAGTTTTTGGTCCTAAGGAGGTTTGAACCTTGGAAATTTGGCTTAGAAGTGAAGAGTTTTTCCACTGAACCATTTGCTTGACTTGTCATTTAATTACCTTGCTTAGAAGGAGTTTTGAAAAATAAAGTTTTGAAAAATGTTCAGAAGTTGGGCTTCTGAAGGGTTCAGAAGTTGGCTACTCCTAGAAAGATCAGAAGCTAGCTTGCTTCTGGAGGCAGAAGGCTTGCTAGCTTGCTTCTGGAGGCAGAAGGCTTAGAAGCTTGGCTAATTCTGGAGCACTTTGGAGGCTTGGTGCTTCTGGAGTGTGAGAAGGAGCGTGTGGCTTTTGGCTGCTTGAGAAGCTGGCTGCTTCTGGAGGCTAGAAGCTAGTTGCTTCTAGGAATGTTTGAGAAGCTTGAGGCTTCTGGGGATAGAAGAATTAGAAATGCTTCTGAAGAGTGTTGAAATGGAAAGCTTCTAGGAGTAGAAGCTTCAGAAGTACTTCTGGAGGGTTGAACCTCAGAAGTGCTTCTGGAGAAGCAAGTATCAAAAGCTTGCTTTGCCTTTTATTAAAAAAAAGGTTCCAGGGGGATTCGAACCCTGGACCTTGAGGCGAAGGAAAGTAATAAGGCATGCTGGCTTTACCACTGGGGTGGCTATACATCCATTGTTTTTACTCAAACTACAAATATATATTATAAACCCAGCTTTTGAATTTTTGAATTTTCACTTCATCTTCTTCGTGGAAACAAGCGCGAGCATCCATGGCTTAGATTTGAATTTCTTCGTTTCTTCATCAATTTTAAAGATTCAAAATACAAATTTGTCTAGAATTCTACCACGATTCTAACCATGTATCTTGTTAAAATTAATAATCAAAGATGAACGTGAATTTTGATAATCCCAAATTAAACCTAAGCGATTAAATGAATATTTCTTTGAGCTCAGTTAATTTTAGTTAAAATTGAGGATCCAGATAGCTTTAGTGATATGATATCTACATCTTCCTTTTCAAATTTGAAGCTAAAGATGCATGTATGGAGGTATCAAAGTTTTGAAAACTCACCTCTTGGTATGAAATACTAGATCGAGTATGGCAGCTTCCAGGTACAAATTAATGATTGAAAAAGCTTCCCTGAACCTCACTGAGTATGTTTCTACTCTTAGATTGCTCTAAAAGTTGCTGGAACTCTCTGACCAAGTCAAGTTGCAGGTTGCTAGTTTGAAAATGGAAGATGATGATGGAGATGTTCTAGAATTTGTTTAAATGTTTGGACAGTCTCTATATGTTGTATAGAATGTGTCTGAAGTGTAAAATCAAGACAAGCACGAGTGGTTTTCAAGTTTGGAAGTTTTGGCTCAAAACTTGCACAAATGGAGTTTTATGGAGAAAACTGACTCTTGGCTTGTTTTTGGATGATTTAAGGTTTCAAACAACTTCTAAATGATGTTTAGAAGATGTTGGAAGCTCAAGTTTGCTCAGAATTTGCAAAGCTTGAAGATTGCAAAATTTCCCTCTTAGAACTTTGAAACTTGGAAATCAAGAAAGAAAGAAGGAAAGCTTGGATTATGATTGCTTTGGTGTAGTTTGAAATGAAGAAATGACCTCTATTTATAGGCCAAAAATTCTGAATGACAAGGCAAGGTTATCATTGAGAGAGCTTGCAACTTGGCTTAAGTGGTAAGAAGGAATCTTTTGCATTTAATGCAAATAGTTACTTTCTAACCATGGTTAAAATTTCTCTTTGATTCAATCCTCTTCTCAATCATGTCTAACTGATATTTATCAGTTATAACCTATCTATTAGTGGTGAGAAGGCTTCTAGAAAGAGAGGTTTGTGAAAAATAACATGGAGTTCTTGAAAAATGACTTGTAATTCATGGTTATGGAGCTCTAAGTTTTATTTTCAAAACCTTAGCTACACAAAGTGTTTTTTAAAGTTATTGGACACTTTGGAATTCTTTTAACAAGACCTAAAACTTTCATGATTTGATTTTTTTCTGAATCACAATGGATCTAGGTGAAAAATGGCCATGAAAGTAAGGCAAAACCATGTTTCTTAACACTTGAAAATTTTTCTAAGTGTTAGAAAAATTCAAATCTTGACTTTTTGTTGACTTTTTCACATTTCTTGATTTTTTATGATCATGATGGATTATTTGAAATGTTTTTTAGATTGAAAAAGTTTAGTCTTGAAAAAGTTGACCAAAAGTCAAAGTTTGACTTTTTGAGCAGATGAATTTTCATCAGATGATTCAGAATTTGTCTGATGAAGAAACATGGATTTTGTAATGTTTTGAACCAAGAAATTAGGTCAAGATGTTGCATTGAAGATGTTAAGATCAATCTTCAAGCAAATAGGTCATTCATTAAGCAAAAAGTCAATGATTCACTATCTTCGATCAAAACCCTAATTGGTCGATTCAAGGTAGATCATGAGAAAAAGTTGGGAATTTGAAGATCAAATGTTGATGATTGATTAAGATAGATCATTTTAGGTGAGTGGAAACACAAACCCTAATTGATCATATCTTGAAAAGATGAAATTTTGAAGAAACCCTAACTTTGACTTCTAGAAGCCACACACGGTCTATTTTGTTCTGAAACTGTTAGTGATGCAGTGATGCATATGTGGATAATGTAAGGTGGTATCTTAGGTCAAAATTTGGGGTATGACATAACCGCAGGTATCATGTTGTCTACAAGTTTCCAGAGCCGTCTCTCAATGATATTCTCCAATTAACCAAGAGGTCCTCCACTAATAATGATGCAGTCTTCACCAAAGATCATGGAAGGATTTTGTCTTGTCTGAAGTCACCTCTTAATGAGTACCAGAAGGGCGCTCTCCAAGCTCTGTTACAGTTTTATGATCGAAGTTTGAGATGTTTCATGTTTCCTGACTACTTATTGGCACCAACTTTGGAGGAGTTCTCCACCATCTTGAACGTTCCTATTTCACCTCGGGTTCCTTATCACACTTCTATGGTGAAGCCTAGTGCTGCTCAGACCGCTGCTGCCTTATGTTTGGGAGAGTCCATTGTTGCTGACAATCGTGTGAAGAAGGGTTAAATTTATGGTTATCATATGAGTTTTCTGTTGAAAGAAGCAAATGTCAAGGCTGATAAGAAAGATTGGAGAGGTTTTAATGCTATTTTAGCTTGTTGCATTTATGGGATGGTGTTGTTTCCTAATGAGGTCAAATTTGTTGATGAGAACGTTGTTGCTTTGTTCTTGCTAAGGAACCCCGTGCCAACCCTCTTGGGGGACGTTTATCATTCTGTACATTCTCGAAGCTACAAAGGGAAAGGAGGTGTAGTACATTGTTGTGCTCCTTTGCTTTATCGTTGGTTTAGAGGTCATCTTCCTCGTCATGGTGCTTTTGTGGATGCTCAACACACTATGAAGTGGGCTCCGAGGCCGATGGGGCTCACCTCAAAGGATATTGGTTGGTATAAGCATGACTTGTCTAGGATGGAAAGTAAAGAAGTAATTATGCGTTGCGGAGAATTTCCAAATGTGCCTCTCATGGGCATAAGAGGTGGCATTAATTACAATCCGACTCTTTCTTAAACACAGTTGGGGTATGCTTTGAGAGGTCCACCTGAGGATGAGCTAGTGAAGGAAACCTTATTCTATGACGCGCTTGATAAGACTGATGGGATGAAAAGAGCTACGCAAGCTTGGGGGAGTATTCACTATGAAGGAGGACAATATTTTGGGAAGAAAGATCCAACTGCTTATGCACCTTATATCCAGTGGATTGAGGAAAGAAACAAAGATCGTCATTGGCCGTTTGCTATAGAAAAACCATGGTAACCCCAAGAGCCGGATCAACTGATGCAATACCAAAAGGAGACTATGGGATGATTCAAGACAAGAACAAACAACTTCTTGAAGAGCGCGATAGTATGGTAGTGAAGTGTCTTATCGCCACCCAAGAGAAGAAGCAGTTGGCTCATAAGCTCAAGAAATTTGAGGGAGAGACGTCTGACGCTACAAGGAAGAGATCTAGGTTTGAAGGGGAGACGATATTATTGGAAGATCACATGAGAGCTATAGCGGAGATTGAGAAGAAAAGTAAAGACTCCAAGGTTGAATTGGAAAAGAAGCATAAAGCAAAGGTCAGAAGCCAAGAAAGGAAGATTCTGAAGGAAACCACTCAGAGAGCAGTATTTGAAGATCAACTCAGACAGAAGGATGTTTAGCTATCTTTGGCAATAGAAGAAATTGGGCAGCTCAAGATCTAGTTGGGAATTCAGGAGTCTGCAGGCTTTCCTATGTCAGATTTTTAGGTTTATTATTTTGCTTTATGTTTCAAAAGAGAATCACCATCAGGCTTGTTGATGGGTTTCCGTTTCTTTACATTTTATTGTCAGAATCTTTAGCATCTTGGTTTGTATTATTGTTGAAGTACTTGGAGGAACTATTTGTGCCTTTTCTTCTGTTATTTTTAATGAGATTTGGTTCAATCGATTATCATCACTCCATCTTGTGCTATTGCCCAAAAACTTGACTACGAGTATTAGAATCCTGGAAATATATAAACATGTCATTACATGCATTGCATATATACTCATGCATATACATACCTCATGCATAACAGGTTTTTGGTTGGTGTTCTTATTCTGACTTTACCTTTATTATCAAAGGAGATTCAAGACGACAACTCACCGCTACTCTACCCGAAGTAATTTTCCGAGGCAGATGGATCAAGTACAAGCAGAGCTTGCTGAGTTGAGGATCCAGATGGCTACCCAGATGACTCAGTTCATGGAAGCAATCACGAATTTAAACCGCAGACAGGATGAGTTGATTGCTCTGGTCAACAATCATGTGCGTAACTGGGGTGATGCTGAGAATCAGGGGCTGTTTGCTAATGTTTATGTTGGGTTGGATAATATGCAAGACCAGGCTTTCGTGAATCCTCACAAACCTCAAGGAAATCCTTTTGATCTTCTTGTGCTTACCAGGGGCAGTTTCCCTCACCTCCGGGCTCCCAGCACGTGGGGAACCGTAGAGGTAATCCAATTGTTGTGAGGGGTAATCAGGAACGTGATCATGATTTTCAACAGGAAGGAGATGGTTTTTTTGTGCATTCTGACCCGAATTTCCCAATTGAAGACAGGAAGTATCGTCAGTTGGAGGAACGTCTAAAGGCTGTTGAGGGTGAAGGCATCTTTGGCATGGATGCTAATGATCTTGGTTTGGTATCAGGAGTGAGGGTTCCCCCAAAGTTCAAGCCTCCAGTGTTTGAGAAATACAATGGTTCGTCTTGTCCCGTGACTCATGCCACCGCTTACTTCAGGAAGATGTCAGTTCATACTCACTATCAGAGGTTGTTGATTCACTATTTCCAGGATATCTTGACCGGTGCGCCCCTGGAATGGTATATGAAGCTAGAAAGGGCCCACATTCGCTGCTGGAATGACTTGGTTCGTGCTTTTGTTAAGAAATATCATTAGAACAGGGATCTAGCGCCTAATCGTACTCAGTTGCAAAATTTGTCACATGGTCAGAATGAACCTTTCAAGGAATACGCCCAGAAATGGCGCGAGTTGGCTGCAAGGTGTTCGCGTTAAAAGGTGTCGTGCTAGAGAATTGAATCAGAATTCAAATTCTCTGGCTCGAAACGATTTACTCTTTTAATTTGTTTATAAAGATGCCGCGAGCATCAAGCTTTATTATTTTCAACACAAGAAAGATGATTTAATGATTATGAAAAAGGGAAAACATTAATACCCTCAATTGATTTTGATATGCGTAACAACTAGCGCAAACTAGGCATAGCATTGGGGAGATTCGAGTAAGGGGGTTTGTTATATAAAGGGAATAGATGGAGCACCCTAAATATATATAGTTATCTATAGCTTTATATATGAATATGTTTGATATGTTTGTGTGTTTTAATTGTTATTTCTATGATTGGGAAAGTTTCTCCTTTGGGATTTTAAGAAGGATAGATTATGTGGGATCCTAGGTTTTGTTATTATTGTGCTCGCAAAGATCGTGGATCTTACGCACATATCCCTAGTGGGAATCGGAGCATTTGTAGCTTGGATCTGGGATCTATGGTTTGTTTGGTCTAAGGGAGAAAGAAATTTGCTCGCCAAGAATGAGACCTTGTGCTACATTCTCAAAGGATGTTGAGAAAGTCGGAGTCGTAGTTCCACTTATGCTAGTGGAAAGCAGGGATGTTAGTAAGACGGACAAATGTCATCTTAATGAAAATGTATCTAATCTATTTCATCACATACATTTTGAAAAGTTTGATGATAAAATCTTTCGTAAGTAAGTTATAGGTGTTTTGCTTGAGTGTACAGCGTTACCACTTACATGTTTAAGAAAGATATTTGAAAAGATTGAATCTTTTAGCTGTAAGCATTGGGTGTTTTGCTTGAGTGTACAAGCGTTACCACTTACAATTAAGAGATGTTTTGTTTGAAAAGAGTTTGAAAAGTTTTTGAAAAGAGTTTAATTGTATGTGATGTGATAGATGAGATACTTCTTCCATAGAGATGATAAACGTCTAAATCTCGAGGAGAAATTGATTGGATTAAGGGATGCTTTAAAAGCCCATGGGTCCTTGTATTGTAAGCCCAGAGGAGGCATTCGAGGGTCATCGAGGTCATCGAGGTCCTTGTATGAAGCTCAAGAGAGGAAGCTATGGTGTGGCTTTGTTTTAAAGGGATTTCAGGAAACCATCCTTTTGGAATTAAGAGCAATTTCAGGAAATTATACTCTCGGGGTTCTATCTAACGGGTGATTCTTTGTTTTGGAAGCCCAATAGGAGGTGTTAAGAGATTTCTGGTCTCTTTCATTGTATGATGCCCAAGAGAAGGCTAAACTCAATGAGAGTTAAATTTGAGCGAAGCCCAAGAGGAGGTGACTCAGCGAGTGTTGTCTTATATGAAGCCTAGCGGAGGCTAAACTCGAGATGAATGAGTTTTCTTATATGAAGCCTAAGAGGAGGCTGAACTACGTGGGAGAGTTATCTTGTATAAAGCCCGAGGAGGCTATAATGTGGGAACCTATTGGTTAGACTAGTTGTTATGTTATAACTAGACAGTTATATAAACAAGTGTGTGTGTGTGATATGTATTCACAGGAGTTTATGAAGGAAATATAAACAATGCATGATGTTTATTTACAAGAGTTTATGAAGGAAATATAAACAAGTGTCTGTGGAACGAACGTTTAAAACGAGCGTAACTTGATTATTTACAAGTTTGATGTGTACAAGGAAGTAAGTATGTACACGAACGAGTATTTATGTACAGAAGGATGTGGATGTACATATATGGCCCATTGATTTAAAAGCAGTTTCACCGGGAATAATGCTCCTTTCAATACCAATGGTATTCAATGTATATACATACGAAATGGAAAACAAACGATCGAAGTTTATCCGTGTTTGAGTAAAAAGTATCTGTATTATGTACAGATGAAAAATTTATATGTATATGAAAAAGAATTTGATATGTACAAAGAAATAATTATGTACATAAAGAATGTTGGGACTTACACCGTAAGGGAGGCCCATTGGTTTAAAAGCAGTTTCACAGGGAATAATGCTCCTTTCAATACCAATGGTATTCAGTGTAGAATGAAAACAAACGGAAGAAGTTTGTCTGTATTATGTACAGGTAAAAAGATGCGTACATAAAAGAAATGGGTATGTACAAAGAAATATATGTACATAAAAAGAATGTTTTGGGACTTACACCGTGAGGGAGGCCCATGATCGATTAAGAAATTCGAGAGAAAACGAATTTGGTTTTATCGTTTAAATCGGATCGATCATGGTAAAAAGATGTAAGTTTGATGAAAAAAGTTTTGAAGAAATGGTTTTGAAAGTGTTTTTGAAATGTAAAGTTTACTTGTAAGAAGTTTTGAAAAGAATCGGGACTCGAAAGTTTGAAAAATTCACCTTTTAAAGTGGTTTTGAAAAGTGCTCAAAGTGGCGTTTTCGGCTCGATTAAAATATAATCAGATGAAAGTTTTTTCTGAAAATGTTTGCACTATCATAAAATAGATGTATTTATTGACAAGTGTACAAAAAATCACCTCAAAATGAGGATTTTTGATTGGTTAAAAAAAATATTAAAGTTTGTAAAAAAATATGAAGAAAAAATGAAAAGTTTTTAAAAAAATGGTCCATGGGAGGTTTGAACCCAGGACCTGTGGGTGGCATACGTGGCACAAACACTTACGAGCGAGCTGGCAACCGCTGGGGCAAGAATGCATTCGTGTATTGAATCCAAACCACGTGTTTATATTATATTGGAAATTTTAAATTAAAAAAAAAACGCGCGCAGACCTTCATCTTCTCCCTCGATCCTTCATCAGCCATGGAATCCTCGTTTCTTGATGAAATTGGATGAAGTAAACATGAAACTTGACCAAATTTTAACAAGGAACACGATGGTAGTTGTTAATTTCATTTATTTTTGGTCTAACATGGTTAAATTTCTGATGAACACGAAGAACCCTAGAACTGAAAATCCTAATTGAAATCGTGTATGGTTGATGATTTTTCCAATTGATTGAGGGTTAATGATCGTGTAGGGTGCAGAAACAAAACGGCCAAGAGTTTTTTTCAAATGAATCAAGAAATCATGGAGTTTGAGTTTCATGTTCTTACCTGTTGAAGCTGGAATCGAATTCGATGAAGGAGTGTTTCCAGTTGAGTTATAATGATTGTTTGAGCTTCAACGGCCTATGTGGAAGGTGTATGAATGGTCTGCTTACTTCAAATCACCTTGGATCAATCCAACCAAGTCCACCTGCATATAGCTCAAATGAAAACTCGAATTCTGGGTTAGAGCATTTACAGGTTGTTGTTTATGATTTGTATCGTGTCTATGATGTATATGGAAGGTGTTTGGATGATCAAAACTCAAACTACTTGAGCCAAGCTATGGATTCGATTGATAAGGCAGTTTTGCATAAGATTATGAGCATGGCATGTAAATCTGATTTCTAGCTTGTTCTATGTTGCTTTTAAGTTTTAGACAAGTTTCAAATGGATATTAGAACATGTTAGACACCAAAGTTCATCATAGTTTTCACAAGATTTCAAAATTGCAAGTTTTGACAAATGGAACTATGATTTAGGAATTTTGAGAAAATGGAAGAAAGCATGTACTTGCATGGCTTTGGTGTCCTTGAACTTGAAAAGGATTCCTCTATTTATAGGCCATAAGCTCTGAAATGTTAGGCACAAGGACATGGCTTTTGGTAAATCAAAGTTGCCTTAGAGGGCAAGAAAGACATTTTGCCTTAAAAGGAAACTTCCTTTTTTCACCATGTGTTAAAATCTCAAATTTGATCCTATCCTTCAATTATTACTTCTAGCTGATATTTATCAGTTATATCTTTAATTTGGCAAGGTTTCATTGCTTCTAGAAGAAGAAATTGCAAAATGACCTATAATCTTGAAGTTTTGACCTTGAAAATCATGTTTATGGAGCCTTATGTTTCAATTTCAAAAGTATATCTAGACTCCATGGATTTGTGAGTTCTTGGACATTTTGGAAAGCTTGTTTCAAGGGATACAACTTTCATGTTTTGAGTTTTTTCCAAATCAAAGTGGAACTATGTGAAAAAATGCCATGAAGTTTGGAAAAAGTACAAAATTTTAACACTTGAAAATTTTTCTAAGTGTTGAAAATTTTGACTTTTTGTTGACTTTTCCAAATTCTTTGATTTTTTATGATCATGATGGATCATTTGAAGTATTTTGATGTTGGAAAAGGTTTTGTCTTGAAAAAGTTGACCAAAAGTCAAAGTTTGACTTTTCTGTGCAGATGAAATTTCATCAGATGTTTCAGAAATTGACTGATGAAGTCTGTGAACTTTTGTGATGTTTTGAATCCAGAAAATTAGGTCAACATGTTGTATCTAAGATATAATGACCAATCTCTAACCAAAAAAGTCATTCCTTGCTCAAAAAATCAGAGAATACTCATGCTCGACCAAAACCCTAATTGGTCGATCCTCGATTGATCAGTGAGAAAAGTTGGATATCTGAGGATTAAAGGTTGATGTTTTGATCAAGATAGGTCAAATGAAGTGAGTAAAACTCAAACCCTAGTTGGTTTCCTCTTGAATCAGATGAAAATTTGATGAAACCCTAATTTTGACTTGTGAATGCTACACCCGATTAATTCTGTTCTGAATTGTTAGTGATGCAATGATGCAAATGTGAGGTAGTATATTAGGTCAAATATTGGGGTATGACACAAGGGTTCAACCTCCTCTGTTGGAGAGAGAACTAATTGATATATTTATGAATACTCTACAAGTGCGTTTCTACGATCGTATGATCGGGGCTACATCCGCAGGTTTTGCTGAATTGGTAATGGCAGGAGAAAGAATAGAGGCCGGAATGAAGACCGGAAGAATTCAAGGTAGTGGTTCGGGATCTTCTTCAAGTGGAAGTAAGAAGCCATTTGTTGCTCACCCCAAGAAGAGATACGGGGAAACTAGCTATGTTCATGCTTGTGAAAGAAGAAATAGAAGATAATATCCGCAACAGATTAATGCGGTGTCTATTCCCGCGAATGCTCCTCAGCAGCAGCAACCACAACAAGCTAGACAGCAGAACGTCCTGAGGCAAAACAACAACTATCAACAAAGGCAACCAATAAAGTTTGATCCGTTGCCCATGAGCTATGCCCAAGCCCTACAACATCTTCTTGATTTGAAGTTGGTTAGTCTGAGGACAGATGCCTGTCAATCCTGGTCGTCGTCCAGCTAATTATGATGCCAATGCAAGATGTGAATTCCATTCTGGTGGTGTGGGTCATTGAGTTGAGAATTGTTATGCTCTGAAGTGCAAGATCCAGGATCTGCTTGATTCCAAGGCTATTTAGTTTGAAGCTGCAGCGAGACCCAATGTTATTCAGCATCCTATGCCATTACATGATGGCGCAGCTGTTAATGCCATTATTGAGGATGGCGAGTGGTTAGAGCTGATTATGGATGTCAATCATGTTACTATTTCTCTTCCTTATGTCAAGAGGTATTTGAGTGACAATGGTATTTTCCCAAGTTGTGATCCAGTTTGTTGCAAGTGTGTGGAACGGCCAAAAGGTTATGATGACCTAAAGGCGTGTATTCAAGAGCTGATAAATGATGGTTCTCTTCAGTTTGGTAGAGCCAAAAAGTATAGAAAGGTGACCCAAGCAGATGTTTCGGTGGTTTCTATTCCGTTTACTCCAAGGCGTATTCCTGTTGCCGCCAAGCTGGTACCATTGATGATTACTTTGCCTGGTCCTATGCCGTATGATAGTGAGAAGGCGATTCCTTGGCATTATGGTGCTGATGTGTATTATCATGGGGTTAAACAAGACTCTGGTCCATCTGGGAACAGTCGTGTGAAAGATAATGATGTGGATGTCAATAACGTTTCTGGTGAAGGTCGTTTGATGAGAAGTGGAAGGGTTTTAAGTCCTCCAAATTTTCAGAATAATGCAGATGCTTTAGCCAGGGCGAAAGGCAAGAAAGTGTTGATCGAGGGCCAAAGATCTGAGCAGACTAATTCACCTAAGCCTCTTGTTACACCTGATGTGTCTTCGACTCCAGAAGCCGAGGTTGAAGAGTTGATGAGATTGATAAGGAAGAGTGACTATAATATTGTTGAGCAGTTACATCACACCCCATCTAAGATGTCTATGCTATCTTTGTTAATCTATTCTGAGAGGCTCATAGGAATGCTCTGATGAAATTGTTGAAGAATGCTTTTGTTCCCCAAGAGATTATAGTGGGTCAGTTTGAAACAGTATGTGCTAGTATATCAGCCGGAAATGGGCTAGGTTTCACAGATTTTGATCTTCCACCCAAGGGCCGTAATCATAACAAAGCTTTACACATCTCCATGGAGTTCAAGGGTACAACCTTGTCAAGAGTTTTGGTGGATACCGGGTCGTCGTTGAATGTATTACCCAAGAAGGCACTCATGAAGATTGATTATGCTGGTTTGGAGTTGCGTCCTAGTGACCTTGTTGTGAAGGCATTTGATGGCTCGAAGAGTTCTGTGTTTGGAGAGATTGATTTACCGATCAAGGTGGGCCCGAAGATCTTTACTTCCACTTTCTATGTGATGGAAATTAATCCGGCTTACTATTGTCTTTTGGGACGTCCTTGGATCTATAAGGTTGGTGCGGTCACCTCCACTCTTCATCAGAAACTCAAGTATCCTCTTGATGGAAAGACAATTACCATTTGTGGCGAGGAGGAGTATATTGTAAGCCACTTGGCTTCTTTCCGCTATGTGGAAATTGAGGGCAAAATACACGAGACTCCGTTCCAGGCTTTTGAGACTGTTCAGATGATCAAGACTCCGGCTGTTGAGGATAAGAGGAAAGTTGAGACCTCCCTGACTTCATTGAAAGATGCTCGAGTCCTACTTGAGGCTGGTCGCCCTAAAGGTTGGGGAAGTGTTGTGGAGGTTACCCCGAAGTTTAACAGGTTTGGCTTGGGATTCGATCCCATTTTGCGTAGACAGATTCTCAAAGCTCCTGATTCGTCTACCCCTGTCAAGTTTGCAAGTGCCGGCATTAAGAAGGAAGATCAAGTCAACGCAGTTGATGATGAAGATGATGTTTTCAACATAGAGGATTGGATTCGCCCATGCATCTCGGGCAGCGAGTTGAAGAATCGGACATCTGTGGACACCATTTAAGTTACAACCGCTGAGGAGTAATTTTCTTGTTTTTCTTTATCATTCAATAATTCCTATGCTCTGCCCAAGGCGTAGTGAATCATTGTGTAGGGCCACCATGTTTCACATTGCAGTTTTTATCATGAAATAAAGGACGTTTTTATTCAAATTTTTGTGTTATTTTCACTTTTACCATTTATTTGTTTTCTTAATTAAAATGTGGCAATGTTTTTTACTCTTCACACACTGTCATTAAAATAAAAAAATTAATCATGTAGATACATGTCCACACCAGATACCAATGATCACAATTCTGCTATTTCTCATTACGATTTCGACAATCCGATTCACCAAGCGGAGGGAGGAAGTGAGGAAGATTGTGAGCTCCCTGCAGAATTAGCCAGATTGCTAGAACAAGAAGAGAAGAAAGTTATTCAGCCGCATGAAGAGCCTCTGGAGTTGGTTAATTTGGGTACAGATGAAGCAAAGAAAAAGATCAGAATAGGGGCCGACTTGGAAGAAAGTGTAAAGGCAAGGCTGATAGATATGCTCCGAGAGTATGTAGATGTGTTTGCATGGTCTTATGAGGATATGCCAGGTTTGGACACGGATATTGTGGTACTCAAGCTGCCTCTCCGGGAAGATTGCCCTCCAATTAAGCAGAAACTTCGAAGAACTCATCCAGAGATGTCCAAGAAGATCAAAGAGGAGGTACAAAAACAGTTAGATGTAGGTTTTCTGAAGGTTGTCTTGTATCCGTCGTGGATTGCAAACATTGTGCCGGTGCCTAAGAAAGATGGTAAGGTTAAGATGTGTGTCGATTATAGGGATCTGAACAGAGCAAGCCCTAAAGATGATTTTCCACTCCCTCATATTGATATTCTGGTTGACAATACTGCTCAAGCCAAGGTTTTCTCTTTCATGGATGGATTTTCTGGCTATAATCAAATTAAGATGGCGCCTGATGATATGGAAAAGACTACTTTCATCACGCCTTGGGGAACTTTTTGCTACATGAAGAATGCAGGGGCAACGTATTAGCGTGCAATGGTCACTCTCTTTCATGACATGATGCATAGAGAGGTTGAAGTTTATGTTGATGATATGATTGCTAAGTCTCAAACAGAGGAAGAACATTTGGTTGATTTGCAGAAATTATTTGAAAGGCTAAGGAAGTTCAAGATAAGGTTGAATCCGAATAAGTTCACCTTTGAGGTGAGGTGAGGGAAGTTGTTGGGCTTCATTGTGAGTGAAAAAGGTATTGAAGTCGATCCTTCCAAAGTGAAGGTGATACAAGAGATGCTTGAGCCAAGGACAGAGAAGGAAGTTCGTGGTTTCTTGGGGAGATTGAATTATATCTCCAGGTTCATATATCAACTTACTGCCACTTGTGAACCTTTATTCAAGCTACTAAAGAAGAATCAAGCAGTTGTTTGGAACGATGATTGTTAGATGGCATTTGATAGAATCAAGGGATATTTGCAAGAGCCTCCGATACTTGTGCCACTAGTCGAGGGAAAGCCATTGATCATGTATCTAACAGTTCTGGAGAATTCCATGGGGTGTGTGCTCGGTCAGCATGATGAGACCGGAAAGAAAGAACAAGCCATCTATTATCTGAGTAAGAAGTTCACTGAGTGTGAGTCCACGTATTCTTTGCTTGAGAAGACGTCCTGTGCACTAGCATGGGCTGCTAAACGTTTGAGGCAGTACATGTTGACGCATACTACTTATCTGATTTCTAAGATGGATCCCATTAAGTTCATATTTGAAAAGCCAGCTCTTACCGGCCGAGTTGCCCATTGGCAGATGATTTTGACAGAATATGATATCCAGTATACTACTCAGAAAGCAATCAAGGGCAGTGTCCTGACAGATTATCTTGCCCACCAACCTGTGGATGACTATCAACCGATGAAGTTTGAATTCCCGAATGAAGACATCTTGTACATTAGAGACTACAACATTCCCGGTCCAGAGGAAGGGCCTGAGCCAGGGTCACAGTGGACGATGGTGTTTGATGGAGCGTCGAATGCAATGGGTAATGGTGTAGGAGCTGTCATCACCTCCCCCAAGGGTTTCCATATTCCTTTTACAGCCCGAATTTATTTTGACTGTACTAATAATATGGCAGAGTATGAGGCCTGTATTTATGGAATTGAAGCGGCAATTGATTTGCGTATCAAATTCTTGAAGGTGACTAGGGAACTCGTCATCAGAACTTGATTCCTTATCGCGAGCATGTGATGAAGTTGATTCCTTATTTCGAAGAGATCACATTTGAGCATATCTCTAAAGAGGAGAATCATCTTGCAGATGCATTGGCCACTTTATCGTCTATGTTCAAGGTGAAGTGGGCTAATGAGGTGCCTTCGATCACTATTAGAAGGTTAGATGAGCCAACTTTTTGTTTCGAGGAGGAGGTGGAATTGGATGGTAATCTTTGGTTTTATGATGTTAAGAGGTACTTGGAGACTCAAGAGTATCCAGAAGAAGCGTCCATCACAGATAAGAAGTTTTTAAGGAGGTTCGCTGCAAAGTTCTTCCTCAATAATGGTATTTTATACAAGAGAAATCATGATGACATGTTGCTCAGATGTGTGGATAAGAATGAAGCGTAAAAGATCATCGAAGAGATACATGAGGGTACTTTTGGGACCCATTCCAGTGGTCATACCATGGCCAAGAAGATATTGAGGGCTGGCTATTATTGGTCCACTATGGAGACAGACTGTTATAATCATGCTAGGGTTTGTTACAAGTGTCAAGTGTATGCTGATAAAGTGCATGTTCCTCATGTTCCCCTGAATGTGTTGACGTCTCCATGGCCCTTTGCAATGTGGGGCATTGATATGATCGGGAAGATTGAGCCGACCGCTTCTAATGGCCATCGTTTCATCTTGGTTGCTATAAATTATTTCACCAAATGGGTTGAAGTTGCTTCTTTTGCTAATGTCACCAAGCAGGTTGTGGCCCACTTCATCAAGCACAATATCATTTGCTGCTATGGGGTCTCTGAGAAAATCATCACTGATAATGAGTCTAATCTCAATAACAAGACAATGAAGGAACTTTGTGAGACTTTTAAGATCAAGCACCATAACTCCTCTCCATATCGCCCGAAGATGAACGGTACCGTCGAGGCTGCAAATAAGAACAATAAGAAGATTGTGCAGAAGATGGTGGTAACCTACAAGGATTGGCATGAGATGTTTCCCTTTGCTTTGCACGGTTATCGTACCTTAGCGCGTATGTCGACCGGGGCAACCTCGTTCTCCCTTGTGTATGGGATGGAAGCAGGTTTACCTGTGGAGGTTGAAATTCCTTCTTTGAGAATTATGAAAGAGGCTGAACTCGACGAAGCTGAGTGGGTGCAGAATCGGTTAGATCAGTTAAACCTCATTGACGAGAAGCGTTTAGCAGCTGTGTGTCATGGCCAAGTGTATCAGAAGAGGATGATAAAAGCTTATGACAAGAGGGTGCGTCCTCAGTTCTATCAGGCAGGTGATCTGGTCCTTAAAAGGATAATCCTTCCTCAAGGCGACCCCAGGTGCAAGTGGACTCCGACTTATGAAGGACATTTTGTGGTCAAGAAAGTTTTCTCTGGTGGGGCAATGATGCTTACAACTATGGATGGTGAATATTTCCCACTTCCGGTGAATGCCGATGTGTTGAAGAAGTTCTTCGCATAGCTTGTTGGTTGTATGAGTAGTAGCAGAATCATAGATCATTGGCCATCTGTTACCACATTGCCATTCTAGTAACGCTCTTTCATTTTTATGTTTTAGGTCAACTACCCTTTTGTGGGAGTTGCGTCTTTTTGTAAGTGCCTTTTGATGGCCAGTCTTCAATTAATGAAAAGGAAACTTTCCTTGTTTTTACTTCTTATAGTTTTAATTGTTTAATTTATAAAAACGTCCAATATTTTCGTGATAATTACTTGCATTTGAAAAAAATTTGATGGTTCCTGCTCAATAATGATAATGGAAAAGTGGATAATACTGTTAGATCTGATGGTGCCCTTTTGTTGGGATGTTCATACCACTTCCTGGAGATCATTCATAAGTAGTGTATTTCAAGAGGCCAATTTTGTTTAAGAAGCCATTTCATAATCTTTATCTTGCGAAGTTTCACTCTTGTATGGCGGAAGATGAGGTTAAAAGTTCTCGATCGCAGTGTCTTTTTATTTCTCCTGTTTGAAGAAGATGCTTTCAGTTGCAAGTTTTGGATGTCTACTCCACAAGGTAGAAGACACTTGATGATCCTGTTGGTGCAATTCCGCTTTGCACAATTTCCATCCTTTCTTTTGAAGAAAATCCCCCGTGAATGTCGCCCTGGGGCACTCGATCACTTGATTAAAGACTATTTATCGTCCAGAGATAAGGTTCGAGTTTGGATCGATTTGAAGACTACTGTGTCAACAGTAGATCAGAAGGGGAGTCTCTTGTCCAAGAGCATCAAGACTGTAGAAAGTCGTCAGAATCAAGAAGTCCAAACGGAGTCGAGTCTCCTCAACAATGGCAATCTCGAATTTCTTTATTGCATTTTCATTTACACTCGTGTTTGTTTGATTAATGATAACACGAAATCATATCGTATTTTCACCATGAAATTAACCCGTTTTGTATTATTTTGACCCGATTAACTCCCGAATATTCCGAGTTTGTCATGACTTTTTGTGGGTATTACATAACTTAGCTCAAAACAGAAGAAAACATGAAACATGCAAAGCTAGCGTCAAGAAACGAAGAAAAGATGAATCATCCAAGAAAATCTGCAGTTTTGTGGTACATGACGATCGTCGGCATCTTCCGCGACCGTAAGACATTCATGAAGCGCGTGGCGACCGTAACACCTTGGCGACCGTAACACGGAAAACATGAAACACACTTTCGTAACACATACGCCACGAGCGTCGTTATATCGGTTGTTAAAGCGTGCGAGCGTGGAGAGCTTAACGAAGGAGTTTTAAACTCCTGATTTCACTCAACCTCGATGGAAGCCACGTTCAACCGTCCTATATTTTGGAGCGTTCAAGTGAAGCACAGTCAATTCTTCTCCAGCTGCGATGCACTCTTACATAAATACCTCGACCTTCAAAAAGCGTGCGAGCAATTTCGTTTACTTATGCGGAAGCTTGCGAAATCGAACCGTTGCTATTTCAATTTACATTTCTCGCAATCGTTTATTTCCTTCGTTTATTTCCTTGTCCAATAACAATTTCCAACATTAGAAATTGTTATTCTAATGAATTTTATTCAGAGCTTGAATTCATTTATATTTCAAAACCAGGGTCGAGTTTAGGTCATGGAAGAAGGATTAGGAGTATTTGCTTTATTTCGAGGTTCTTTATTTTGCATT
>CM038795.1:184059313-184188164 GCA_021764765.1 Vicia sativa
TCACGCTTTGGTACTACACGTAGTCTGCATTGCATATGGGATTGTAATGCTAGGATGGTTTCCAAAGTGTTGCAATTTCCATTGTTTGTTATATTACATGTTCATCGCGTGAACTCATTTTCATGACTTATTATGACTTGGTTTGGTTAATGGATTAATGTATCCGCTTTGTTCTGTTGTATTCTAAAAACGTGATATCGTATGTTATATTGAATTGGAATCTCACCTTACTTTAACAATTTCGGATCCGAAGTGATTAGTTGCTTTGAGTCGGATAGCTCTAGAGTCGAGTTTAGTTAATCTAGTCCGCGTGTCGGTCGTGCTCGTAGATGTAACATCGGGAACGCGGTTCTAATCCTTTAATGGATATTTTGAATAACTTTGAATTATGTTGACTTAGTATCCCGGAATAATTGTTGAGTGATGTATCTCGGATTTTGGTTATGTTTTCATTTCCACCGATAAACACGACGTTGAGTATGATTTATTAATGATTTCCTCGTGAAGGCATGACACATGTTTGGTAAATTTTATGATTTAAATTGTGACGCCTTAATTGTGAATGAAACTCGATATTAATTTACAAAATGCGGGTAAATGAAGGGGTGTTATGTAACCGTGATAACCACCTTCGCTTATCAGCACTCGCAGATAACCTCATGGGTTTGATAAACCCCGATGGTGTGATTTATACAAATTTATCTAGGCTAGCGACGTAACCGAGAGGCGTATGTAGATCATATATTTTTGCTTGTATCATATGTATATTTTATGACACAAACTTGTTATCAAGATACTTATTTATTTTGTAATATTTTGACGATTACATGTTTCGAGTAAATAATTAACACAACATAAAACATAACAACAAAGATAAATTAAAAACCCTAAACACTAAAACCTAGGAACCTAGGTACTATCGATGATTCTCGGATGTTTCAACATAATTATGTTGTCGATAAATCTTATTATATGTGCATCAAACTCGATCGGACCTTTAGTTATCCTTCAACGAAATGATTTCCACATAGTCTTCACATCTTCATCGATATTCAACTCAATAAGATTATATTTCACCATTCCATTTGATCAATCAAATCTTTCCAAAACTCGATCTTTCTTTTTTTTTTTTTTAAGTTGAGAGAGATGTGGTGTTATCTAGAAGGTTCAATTCAATGAGAATTGTTTTCGTTGAAATACACTTCTACCTTCATCGTAGATCGAGAAAGAGATATTTTTGAAATACAAATTAGGCTAAATTATCCCATAGTCCTTAAGTGATTTAATTGTAACAATTGGTCTTTTATGTTATTTTTGATACATGTGTTATTTATGTCAATCAACGTCCGCTTTGACCTTATGTTGTTTTATTTTGTTATATAATTTTATTTTAACTTCTAAAATCATATTAAATTCATTTTTCCAAAAATTATGAAAAAATCCTAAAACATTACTATTCGTTTTTAACTTTATGTAATTTTCGATAATTTTATTTTTGTTTTACTATTTTTCTTTAATTGTTTTATTTTCGCATTTTAATTAGTTTAAAAATATTTTATGCACTAAAAAATTATAAATTTTTATTATATAATCTAATGATACTCGACCTATGCTAAAATATATTCATGTTATTAGTGTTACTCCAACCTTTTTTAAAAGAAATTTGAAAAAAAAATCAACGATACATTCATTAATTAACATAAATGACCCATATATAAAAAAAAACAACTAACATAATAGATCTATCTATTACACTTAAATAATTTAAAATATCCTAGAGTAATTTAACCTAATTATTAGTAAGATCGAAGGTTACTACCGCTAAACTAAGATGTTATATGGTAGTAGATGCATTCAAACCTCTTTGAGATAGTAAATACGAAGGGATATGGATTCTCTCAAGTGAAGTTTTCAGTGGAGGCTGTGAAGTGTTGATCTTCACCATTTAAATTTTATTTTAATGATCTGTTTGATATGCCATAAGATAACTGAACGGTTCGGATTGCACTGCACCAAATTTCCATGGGAGAGGATCTCAATTACGAAGAGACTTTAAAACTAAAGCATTAATTAGTTAGGGGAACAAATGCTGCAAACCCCATATGACCCCACACCGTTTTATTTAAAATTTTAAATCAATTCTCATAACTGTTGCTCCAGATATTTTCATTCTTTCACTTCCTTCTTTCTCTCTCCTTCTTCTAGCTCTTTCTCATATTTTTCTATTCCTTTCTTTCTCGAAGCTTCATCATTCAATGGCGGATTCCTCTTTCATGTAACGATTATCCATTGTTTCCGCTTTCCATCGTTCAACACAACCGAATTTCCATCATCCAGATCCATCATCGCTGAGAAACGGCAAGAAAGTCAAGGTAAAAGTAAAAACCAAAGAAAAACAAGAAACGCTGATCTTATTGCATGTAACCGAAATCATAGAGAAAACTATTGCAGAATAATTTTTTTCCATCTTTTTGATGCAATTTAGTGTATAGAAGAGTCGTTTTAGTTTAGTTTTTTTGTATATTGATTTTCGGATTCAGCATTATCGTGGTGCTTGTTCTAATCGTACACTTAGCAGTTTATTTTATTGTTATATTTAGGTTACTTTTGCGATGGTTTTTCAATGGAGAGAATTTACGGTTGGATCTCAGGTAATGTGAAAATGAATTTGCAAGTGCTGTGTATATTACTTTTGCTAATGTTTTAACTCAGTGAAATGTACTTTGTTAGTTTTGGTTTTATCGAATAATCAATAACCAATTAATCCTAAACTTTATGTTGATTTGAATAACAAATTCAATTGATATTTCCATAGAAAGAACTTTTTCCTTGATATAATGATAGTCATATACATATGCAAAATTGGATTTGATGTAATATGTAGAGTAGATTGATGATGATGATCAACATCATTTGATCAACACGCGGACAAATCAAGTAATATAAGTTCACTCGTGATTGTTGTTGGAAGTTGATACTCGACCTTTGTATTGGATCAAACAACCGCGTTTTTCCTTTTGGATAGGTGAACTAGCGTGATCTGAGATTGCACGAATTGACTTCTACTAGTAAATGAAAAGGTTTTCCCAAGTCTCTAATTGAAAAGTGAGTGAATAGATGTTTTTCAAATTCACATTAATAGGCATTGCCTTGTGTTTTCAAGACAATCATTCAAGTGAGTTTCAAAGTTCGATTCAAAGCACCCTAGTTTTGTAGGTTTACCCGCCGCCCAAGGATCTAACCCTAGTTTAAAAGAGATTTGTTGTCGTATGTCCAAAGGGACACCATTGTTTAAACTTGAGGTCGACCACTGATGATGATTCACTTGAGCACCAGTGCTAGACTTCATCTCATGCTGGTTACATTGCTATGCTGGTTCCGAAACCACCTTGTCATCAATTCATTGTGCACATTGTCTCATGTGGCTCATTGACCATTTCTTTTACCTTTGAAATCATTTCTTGCTTGTGGATCCCATTTTTTAGGTGTATTGCATGGGGTTTTCTTGCCACATTTTGAGTTGTTTGGTCTATGTTAACGAGTTCCAGGTTTGGTTGGTTAAGTTTCTTGTCATGATTTGTCTTTTGTTGTAGCCTATTCTTCTACAGTGGTATTTCTTTTTCCTTTTGGTGACTTGCATGCCCTTCTTAAATGTGAACACTATACTTTTTTAATTTTTTAAGCTACCAACAGTTGTGTCCTTCCTGTAATGCCTTTGTCCTAAAGGTTCAAGAAGCATTATCTTATCTAAGGCGGCAAAATGCAATGATTGGTGACGCTTTCTCTTGAGTAATCATACATGAGCTTTTGCACCACATTTCCTTGGGTGAAATCTATGGTTCGTTGTAGATGAGTCTTTACTGATGTAGTGTATCCTATCCTGGTGGAAAGATGGATTGGTTGAAGGTTGAACTGGTAGCTGGAGCCAAGAGGGCAGTCTCAAATTTCAATGTTCGGATTTTAGCAATGAGTTTTCCTGCCAACCTACTCTTGTCTAAGGATGTTGTGACGAACTGGCCTCAATCAGTTTGATGTTAATAACTCTTTCTTGCATGTCAATTAGAGGAGGAGTTCTACATGAAACAACCTCTTGGATTTGTAACTTAGGTCACGGTGGAGACAAATCTTAGATTAAAAATTGGATAAAACATGGTATTGAATAGAACATTATGGCATAACTTGATCCATGTAGACTCCACTTAGTGGGATAAGACTTGTTTGGTTGGTTGATCTTAAACAATCACCTCGAGTTTGGTCTCGAGTTTGGTTTGTACACTCTTGCAAGTTATGTATTCTCTAGATAGAAAGAATTTGGCATTATTTGTTGTGAAGCGTATAATTATGTATTCTCTAGATGCTCGCTCACCTTTGAATAAACTTGTTTATCTTATGATATATGTAGCTATAATCGGACATAGGCAAATATAAGAGGATAATAGCAAAGTAGAAAAGTGGATTCAGAGTAGGAGAGTAGATCAGATGGAGAAAGTCGACAATTAGAGGAAGAGGACGACTTAGAAAGACTATAAGAGAAGTTAATAAGAAAGATCTCGAGATTAACGTTGTTGTAAGGCTTGATTGTTGTTGTAGCCGATCCCACTTAATGAGATAAAGCTTGGTTGTTGTTGTATGCTTAAAACAATAAGGTTGCAAGTGTCATCATCATAACTTGTGAGTGTAGTCACCTTTTATGAAATCGAGTATTTTGCACTATTCCTTTAGAGAGAGTAGCTTAGAAACCAAGTCTCTTGATTTATCACCTTCCTTCTATGAAGCAGAGTCGACACGGACACTGCGGACACCACGGAATTCGACATCGATAATGTAAAATATAGGATACCGACACCGCTATGTATATGATAATATTGAGTTTTATTTATCCCTCTATCATTAAAAGAATTAAAAATATTCTAATCAAAATTAATATTTTTAGTTCTTCATTGATATCATTGTTACAAATCATGTTTAACCATCTTAGATGATAATGAGATTTGTCCAAAAAATGTATAAGGTGTGATGAAGCAAAAATAAAAACAAATTCCTTTTGAAAAACTAGTATGAATTGTGTGACACGTGTTGTATGAGTGTCATACAGTGTCGTACACCGATTCAACAAGTGTCAAGCATATAAGAAAGTCATTTTTTGGCGATACTTGTTTGACTTTTCGAACTTGCCTGATTTTTCGACACGTGTCATATGGGTGTCATATAAGTGTCGGACACCGCGACACCCTACGCTCTGAGGTGTCCGTGTTTCGTCCCTTTTTATGTAGAACCTACAGAAAGCTCCATTCGAAAAATCACAAGATTGGAAGTAATAAGAGCCCAAGTAGAGAAGGCCCAACACCAACCACTTATGGGAATACTCATCTATCTATCTCACACTAAGTCAACCATTGTGTATGCCGTCGCTGTGGTTTGTAAGTTCATGCATGATCTACTAGAGACATTTGTAGGTAGTAAATAGGATCTTTTAGTATTTGAAGACTAGTCCCATATAGTGGACTGCAATTCAAGAGAGAAGGAAAGTTGTCCATAGAGGTGTATAGAAGTAGACCATAAAGGGTCATTGTTGATAAAAGGTTTACCTCAGGGCATTGCATGTTTTTGGGAGGAAATTTGGTGACATCAAGGAGTGAAAAACAAAAATATAGTTACCAAGTCAAGTGCAATAGCATAATTTCAAGCTATGGCTAATGATGTCTATAAGGTGTTATGGATGAAGATCATACTATGAGGTACTTCAATATTATATTGTGATAAGAATGATGTCCTTAGCATTCACAACTCAATACAGCAAGACATAACCAAACACAGAGAGATGTTCTGACACTTCATCGAGGAGAAATTGGATAATGGTCTTGTAACTATTTCCTATATCTCTTCTCAAGTTCAACTTGCAGATGCATTCACCAAGGGGCTTCCCGCATACGAGTTTTTAGATTTTACTTGTTAGTTGCAAATGATTATCATCCCCTTCATTTCTCACTCATATCTCTATCACCATCATCTCCTTTTAGCTATCGTCCTCCACCTTCATTAAATTTCATTGGTCTAATTTATCATTGAGATCTAGTGATATAAGCTATTTTTATCCTACATAAATCTCCATATTTGAGGTATCTCATCATGCTTACAATATGTTAAAGCAATTGTACATCAGGAATTTTCATAACTGCCTTTTATGTGCAATTGTACCACAAGTCGATTCCCTATTTTCTAGGAGGCTTAATTTTAGTTTATCCCATGTACAATTTACACCTGACATATTTGAGTGGCTGAGGGTGTATTTTGATTTATTGTTATAAGACACAATGTACACATTGTTGAAATTGTGCATGATGTACACATTGTGAAATTGTTGAGATATTTTGCCTATGCCTGGAAGGTTTTTAGGGGTTCAAACAGAATCTATTACCAGTCAGGTAACGTAAAACAATTTAGAATAAGTCGCGTTATGATAGTACACTTTTCTTGAATTGAAGCAGGTAGAATGGACAGACCGACCTACCTTGTTATGTTATTCAACTTGTATTTTGAATAATGGGGAAGCAATGATTGAATGTTAGTTAGACTACTCAGGATTTAGTCTCTTATTACCGGTTCAAGAACCCACTCAGAGAGTCTTTAGTTGTTTGGTAGAAGACTCATCAATGGTTTTGTATCAAGCATTAGGAATAGAATTTTGATAGCAATGAACATCTTGCAAACAGAGAGCAATTAACAGTTTCATTTTGTGGCTGGGGAGGCCTTGTTTTCATCTCCGGAGGTACATAACTTAGCTTGTTTTTTGGTAGTTTGCTTACAATTACAAATTCTACTTGCTAATATTCCTTCCTCTTATTTAATGTAATTTAGAATGACAATGCTCATTTATTTGGTTGTTGCCATGATTGTAAATATTTGGTTCTTATTCTGAAACCTAAATTGCTATGATTGTAATATTTTTCAAATTGAGTTGTATGGTTTTGTGCCATATGCTTTTTATTCTTTCATACTGATCTGTCGGCTCTGCTGTATCCCTTTTCAATTTTTAACTGTTCGTGAGCTACTTTGCTTTAGCGTAATGCTATAGGCTTTTATTTTCAATTTCCCCGCCCCCCTTCTAAATGTAACTGCTATTAAGTCAAGAAGTCCAAACTGGTGGGCAATGTAACCATTCATTTTTTTAATTCCAAGGGAAATTTAGGTAGGGATTTTGTCGCTATGTAAAGTTTATGTTGATAGTTTTATGCATTGGTGTTTAGATTCATTGTGCTGGAATCTTTATATTCTCTATGCGCTGATTTTCGCAATATGCCCAATATGTTACCAACATCGCGCATACTTTAATTATGCCAGCTTCACCAGTTTGAAGGAAGTGACAGTTTTTAAACACTAGTAAAATGGATTAAACATCTTGTTGGAATTTCCGCCTTCATTGTGGTCCGTCCCTAGTCGCCTAAATTGTGGCATTTGGCTTGCCTTCATTGCAGGATCCAACACCTTCATTGTGTTGGGTTTGAAGGGGTGGGTTTAGTCCGACATTGCTTAGAGATATGACCTGTGTTGTGGTTATAATTGGGGCAATCCTCACCTTACAAGTCGGTTTTGTAAGGTTGAGTTAGGCACAACCCACACATTCTAAGGCATCTGTTGAATTTGGAGAATTTCTTTGTTGAGTATTAGCTCCACAGAGATGCTTCATTGTTCATCACATACATTCATAGGCCTTTTTTTTTTGTTTGCTGTTCATAATTTCAATTTTCATTTCAAATTAAAATCTTTTTAACGTAAATGGTTTGTGGCCTATATGCCACGCCACATTCACATATCTAATTCAAACCAGAGTTATTTTATTTGGTAGCAGGCGAGAAACACCTATCTCCTGAAATGCATCAATGCAATTGTAGTCTGCTGAAGCAATCAAAACATTTTGATGTCAATAGTTTTCTTTTCATGATTAACATTTAACAGTCTACTAGGTAAATGATCAAAACCATACCCCAATTTTGTAGTTCCTGAAGCTGCTTTGTAGTGTAGTTGCTGCGGCTGGCTGAGCTGGAGATTCACAGGCACATCTGAATCGCTCTATGCCTCGACTATCTGTGAGAACAGAATTTCTGTTTGTTGTATTCTTATCTTTTGTTCCATAGACCTGGGTTAGTGAAAGTCTCTTTTAGAGTTCAGAATATAGCACCTAACAAGGTTGCCTCATTTAAAATGTTGATACTTTACTTTCTATTGCCATACAAACCAATATCTTCTTTTTCAGTTTCATCTTTTCTTGACAAATTAGGTGTTTACCTTCTGATACAGCTCTACATTTTCTTGGTGTATAATGTCTCCCTGCAGGATATAAAACATTTTTAATTAATGAATAGCTAAGTTTTTAATTTCTCTGTTTCAAGACTGACCTGTCGATTTAGTTCATGTATTTCATCCATAAAAAGTTGCTCCTGCATAATTCAATTGTTTGTCAACTATGGAAACTTTAGAATCAAACTTGAGTACAGTATTTTTGATGGAAAATGCAAACCTTTTTCACGCGAACACCACGAAGACTGATTTCCAATTGGTTCTCCAAACTCTGTAGTTCTTTGACTGTCAAACCTGATAATTCTTCGCCCATTATTTGCCTGTAAAATCATACTAATAATGAAATGTTCGGATGTGAACCTTACATGACAGTGTATTAAAAGGGTAGTAGGCAATGGATTTATAATCCAAAAAGATTCTTCTCTTGTTTTATTATTAGCAAAACATCGTAAGATGTCTTCAGTTTTTTGTATTTTGTAATGATAATCTTACCAACATTTCTTCTGTTTTTTCAGTGTTATTACTTCCGGTGGTTAAATACATCTAAAACATTCCTAAAGCCTTATCAATATCCTTTGAAACAACAATCTTACTTCCTGAGGTTTTCCTTCTAAACTCTTTTAAGCCATGAAGTAAACCTCGGTAATTATCTCACTTTTAACATTATTGAACTATTTAAATTTTGAATTTGGAAAAGTATTATTAGCCACACTGTGTTTGATTGTGTTGTCGAAAAGTTCTATTACACATCTTTTCAGTGGTGCCGCTGTGGCGATGCAAAATCTGAACCAACTAGGTTGTGCATCATGCTAGCCATCTTCACCTGTGTTATCTTTGTAGCAGGTTTCATTTAATCAACTTATAATATGCATCATTTTACTGATATGCTTTTTCAACTAAGATTTGTGGAGCCCTCATTTATATTTTGTTTTATTGAAGTGTTTGTTTCTAACAAGAGAGTCTTGTAATCCCTATAATATTTAACACATTAGATATTGGTTTGATAAAAGAAGAAATTCCGTAAGGATGGACATTAGATATTAGAGTTTGGACAATAATGGAATCCTGCTTAAAGAAAATTAGAATATTAGTCAACTATAACTATGATTGTAATTATATCTGTTAAATAGCTTTATAATTAGTCCTTATGAGCTCCTCTGTTTAGTACACACATCATAACCTAAACACATAATTTCACCAAACACACTCTGTTTCAATGAGAACAAATGTTACAAACTGATAGTCAGCGATTTAAAGCATCTTATGTTCTTCATTTCCAACTAATCGCCATAATTCAATTTTGTGAGGAAAACACCATAGGGTGTCTGGTAGCCTAATTAACATATTAGAATTGGTTGAGCCCTGATCAAACATACAGAACTGACTTGTAAAATAAGAGGTCATCACCACACATATACTTTTTAGGTTACATTAGTTTTTATGTCTGCTAGAATATCTAGAAAACTAGAAAACCAGAAAACTAGAAAAATTAATAAAGTGGATTTCATGTTTCATTATATGCATTAATTATTTCCCTATCCAATTAAAATTTAAGCGCTTGGTATTGTACTGACAGGGGTTAGTGCATTCTATTCTATAAATCATCCTTCATACAATACCAATATTAACTTAATTTTATCTCAAGTTATGAAAGAAAGCTCAATATTGGGTTTTCTACATTGAGAACTATTGCTCTAGTATCAACATGTGATCTACTCACGCGGCAACACACTACATTATTCTATCATTGTATTTTTACATTTCAATTAATTGCTACAATCCAATTTGACTTCTCATCTTTTTTCGTTACATCATTGTTGTGTTGATTTTATCAATGTGTTTTTACCTCATCTGCTACCTTAGGATGGTGTTTTTTGAAACCCTAACCAGTATCTCTTATTTCATTAATTAACTTACGCAGTTAATACTTAGACTTATGATTCAAGTAAATAGTCCATGTTCGACCTTCATTATACAGCTCATTTAAGTTCTCTCTTTGCACTAAAAACCCAGTAGCCTGCTTATTTTGTGTCCAATTTATTGTCTCATTGTCAGAAGTTATCTCTAATTGGCCCTAGGCATCTATATCAAACTCACGCCCATACAGGATTTTAGATTTGTCTTTTTACCACTCAAAGTGAACCACTTTTAACTCGATGGAAGGATAATGTTCATGCATTAGAGAAAATATTTGTCAAACTCAAAATTTATTAGTATTTGTCAACTTGTAAACTTTAAAAATAAAGTTATGTGAAAAAACTTATAAATGTTTTCAAATAAAGTATAATGTCAATTACACAATGTTAATTCAACATTTCAATTTCATAAAGCAAAGCAGCAAATCACAATAATGAAGTGTGATACTAGTTGCTTTACTAAAAATATGACAGTTATTTTCTCTTCTTTTGACAGATATGTGCATTTAATTTTCTTAGGTATAAGTATCTGCCTCATTCATTGTTCCATAGCACGGGTACGAACTTGTTATCTAGGATGAACGTGAAATACAATATTTTTACAAAAAGCTCAAGGTACGGGTAAGTTAGTATAATTTTAAAATACACTTATTAAATAACAAATGAATTATATTGTTCAAATGACAATAAAACATCAAAATTAAATAGCAATTTGTTCAAAAAGAGTTCGATATGTGTAATGTATTAACATAAAATAAAAATTCACTTTAAAAGTGGCAATAATTCATTGAATCATGAATGAATACGAATATATTCCTCTCCAACATCATTAAAAAGAGTGGCTTCTACTTTAAGTTCATAGAGAGAAAGAATAGCAACTTCTAGAATACTTGCTCTATCTAGTAGATCTCATCCATCTCGAAAAGGAGAAAGACTTATATATAAAATAAAACCTAATTTTGCGCCACTAAAAGAAGCTTGAAAATATACCATCCAAAATAAATTGGGTTTGTGTACCAAATATGTGCCGTGTGTACCAGCTAAAAAATAAAAAATTGTATTGGCTCGTGCGTATCCTATGCGTAATAGTACCAAATTCTAGTAGTTTGCCTAAAATTGCGTCTGCTTCACCTGGCTATGTTCTATCCATCAACAACAATTCTATTCTACAGGCATTCTTCCTAGACTCTTCTGTGAGTGGCAATTGTGTTTGTTGAGGACTTTAACACACATTCTCAGTCTAACATTATGTGATGATACAAAAAAAGTTTGATGTACAAAGTTATAAACGCAGTAGTATGAGACATTTATAACAGGATAGGAAATGAGCAGCAGAGTTTTGCATATTAATGTTCCAATTGAGGCCTTGCTGTCATGTATTAAACCGAAAATAATAAGATACAAAATGATCCAGACATATACCAATAACGTTACATGATTGCCAAATCATATCACAAGTAGCAGGTGACAAACCAAAATACCTAATCAGATACCTAACCAAATTACTGAACCAGATACCAAATTAGATTATGTTCCAACATCAAGAACTAGATTTTTGTTATAAAACAATCAGATTCTTTCCCTCAAAGCATGGGACTGTATCCTGATTCTCGACATATAAACAAAACCTACAAAGCTAAAACCTATATAAACAAAACCTGCAAAGCTAATAAGTATGTTGGTAATGACTCAGTTGAGAAGCATTTCCTCAAGGAAAAATTAACTACTGAATTTGAAAAGAAAGACTGTAGGAGTTTGAAGTACTTATTAGAACCGAGGCAGTATACTGTACTCTAAACAATGGATCATTATATCTTGACGGAAAGTCATTGATTTTAGCAGAAAGATCATAAAGGAGCATCGAGCTCATGCATAAATATATCCGTTTCCGGTTTCCCATTTAGTGAAATGATAGGATGGGAAATATTGAAGAGTCTATAATGGATAAATTCTACTATGGGATAATAACAAGGAAAATAATATATACTGTTGTATGCCAAACTTAATCTAGTATATATTGGATCGTCATCATCTCAGATTTACCAATCATGGAGTTGTAAACAAAAGCTGTAAGACATATGTTAAAATATTGTATTTGCTTGGTCAGGTGTGGAGGAAATTTTTTGAACAAATGCTGTAAGGTAAGGACATTAGTTATTGGATCATTGAGTATGAAGAACCTCATAAGTGTTTTATGGAAATTTACTAGCCATGAAGATTGCTCATAAACCAATGAAGCAACTAAGCATGTTGAAATAAACTGATTGCTTATAAATCTAGATACTACTACTCTTTGATAACGTGGCATTGTTGACTCATCTTTAAAACAAACATATTTTGGATTTTGGGATGAGAAAACAGTTTAAATTTATGTATTCTATCTTTGATAAAAATAAAATAAAATATAAATGACGTAAGTGTACCGGTGACTTTCTTGCAAATTATGCAATTGCTGCCTTAACACTGCTGCTTCCCTTTGCCAGAACTAGAAAATGAAAGAAACACAACATACATTCTAGTTAGATATAAGGTAAATGAATCACCAATATGAATACTTCTATCATAATAAGCATTAAATATAACCCCTAGGGATTGTTGGTTGGCAAATTGTTTTTGAGCTTTCTAGGAATTTCAATTTAGAATTCTTAGATTGGCTCGTCTGATATGAATGTCTTCAAACATATTCCCAGAAGTCTACAGTTGAGCCTAGGCCTTTTCAATGTTTTTATTCACCCATCTCCTCTTTGTCTGTATAGTTCTTTTTCCTGCTTTTGTTTTATCATATGCTCTAGTTACTATAGACCATAATTTCATGTAAGGTGTTCGCCAGATTGGATTGTTTGCCTAAAACAAACATTCTCTTATACAATATGTGATAAACTTTTACTCAAGAAAATGATAGACGTTGGAAAAATGTGATAAGTCCGCTCCAATAGACGGTGACACTTTAGTAGATTTAAAATATGATAAGCCTAAGATTATGAGAGTTTATGAAATAAAGAAAAAGATGGTTATGGAGGGCACTGCCATGGAGACCCATTTAGAAAATTAGTTGGAAATTTCTCACTAATAAGGCAAGGTTGTGCCATAGGTCACGATTTCATTTTATGATTTGCAATCGGCAGAGAGAATTATTTTTCGTGAGGAGCTCTCAGCTCTGGAATTGTAATAAGAATTTCCATTTTTTAATTAATAATCACTCACATTTTCATTAATGTTCTCTTCTATTATCCTCTATTAATTGATTTGATCTATTAATGTTTATGTCCCCATGAGTGGCGAATACAATCATCAGAAAGGAAGTTCGTCTTGATAGTTTGGAGATTTGTATGAATATGATGTAGGAAACAATTTAGTTGAGATGCGATGACTCAGTCACATTGATTACATGAGTGGAGACCTGCTTTGAGGTTCAATGAGTTTTGATTACATGAGTGGAGACTGCTTTGAGGTTCAATGAGTTTTTGAAGGCGTCTGCATATTCAACTCACCTAACTCATTATGGAAGGTTAAACCATCCATTGGTTTAACGCGTGGAGGGACTTGATAGTGTTTGTCATGGGAAAATCTTGATAGTGTTTGTCATGGAAAGAAGTTTTGCTCGTTTGTTTTGGTGCCACTCGCTTGGAGAACTTAAGAAATTCAAACAATTTGGGTCCACTCGAGATTACATCTATGAATTCGAGCTCTACTTCTTCCAATGTGGTTGGTTGCTTGAGATGAAATTTTGGGGATATTTTATTAGGGGATTATGCCACTTCGTTCTCGTGTTCTCACATTCAAGCCACAATTGTTACCAAGTTGTGCAACTTACCCGTGATGTTGAAGCAAGGTTGCTGATTGGAATAATTCGGGTCAAAATAGCATGTCATATGTCAAAATTTGATACAATGTTTTTGGGCCTCATTCACCTAAGCCCTAGGTTGTTTGTGTTTGCTGCAATGAACAATCACCCCCGCTTCACCTATGTGTTGGTACACCACTGGCAGTAAGCGATGCAATAGAAATTTAAGCCTTGGAAGCCATTGTTGAAGGTTTTGCAAAGGTCTATAACCTTGAATGCAAAGAGATGAAGGGTGTTTGGCTATATCATTCTAAGCCTTTTGGAACAAAGACTATGCGTGTGGAAGGGTTAGTGAAAAGAACCTTTGAGTCAATGTTAATTAGTAGCGATGTCTCCCATAACTTTATCACCCCAGCCATCATGAAGACTTTGGATCTTCCATATATCCTACAAAACTAGTAAGTGTGCGGTTGGGAGATAGTCATATGATCATGCCTTTAGGTACTTGTGAGGGTGTGTTATTAACTAATGGTGACTTTAATGACTCGATGCTTATATTTTAGAATTGGGTAGTGTGGATATTTGATGTAGGAGGGTTGCATGCGTATTAAAAAGAAGCCGCACGTCGAATGGTTTGTAGGACTTGTGCAAGTTTGGTATCTGATATCAAAATGACTCATTATACCTTTTCGAAAAGTGAATCGGCCCAAGAGTTGTATTAAGCCATTTAAGTTCATTTCAAATTTGAAAACATCATTTTACTATTTTAGACAATTTTAGCAATTTATGTTTTATTCGCTTTTATTTATTTAATTTTGTTTTTGATTAAGGCTCGTAAGGCTCGTTAGAGTTTCTTTGTTTTTGTATTTAAAGACCTTTAGTGTGGTCATAAGGACTATCTTTTTCATTATAATAATTTTCAAGAGTTTTCCTTTCTCTTTCTAGTGGATTTGAACTTATCTAATGATTTCACGCTTGCATTTCGTGTTTTTATTTTAGGTTTAATACTTGTTATTCTCTAGGATTTCGAAAAGGCCAATATCATTTTGAAATTTTTAGTTTTTGAAATGTTGGGTAGGGTTATTGTTAATTGGAGTGATATGTCGATAACGAGTATTCATCTTGCCCCATTACTAGGAAATATATATGTGAGGATATATTATAATGATATATATTTAGGGTCTATAATGAGTATTCATATTGGAGTGATATATTATAGAAAATTTATTCTTACTGACTATGAGAGGATTACAAAAACAATTTACAGAGTTAATAAAAAGGACAATTCCAATTGGAATCTTGAGGATGAAAAGGTTTTGAAGCAATTGAAAGTGGAAGTTATTATGTCTCCAATGTTGGCTCTCCTGAAACTTCAACATTCAACTTGAGATTAAGTGTGACACTTCATGAAAGGCTTTTTGAAAGCTTGTGACACTTCATGAAAGGCTTTTTGAAAGCTTGTGATACTTTTTAGAGACAAAACTATGTTGCGTCTTTTCTAGTAGATTATTGCAACCTCCTACCATTCTAGTTTTGGCAAGGGATTAGGTTTTTATGGATTTTATCAGTGTTGCCTAAGAGTAAAGGATGTGATTTTGGTGGTGGTAGATCGCCGCTCTAAATACAACCACTAATCAATCAGTGTTTAGAAGTATGTCTCCATTTTTTTATTGTTGATCAACCTAAGTTTTGATCCCATTGGTTGGCTTGGATTGAGTTATGGTATAACTCCATATTTCGTGTATCTATGAGGCTTACTCAGTTTGAAATTGTGTGTGGATGAAATCCATCAAATTTGGTGTAATATTTGGAAGGAAGGACCAGGGTGGAAACAATGGCTTAAAACTTAAATGATAGAGATAAAGTATTGTGTTAACTCAAGTATAATTTGTTGAAGACTCGGGAGCATATGAAGTTTTACACTAATCAGAAGCGGAAGATGCTAAGTTTAAGGTGAACGATTGGGTTTTCTTAAAATTGAAACTTGATAGACAAAATTTAGCTTAGCAACACACCCATCAAAATTTATCTCCATATTTCTTTGGTCGGGAATGTGTCGTATAAATTAGAGCTACCAACAGCTTTACGAGTTCAAGATGAAACTATTGCAAACCTACCTAAAGGTATGCGAGAGAATCTAGATGGCATTACTCAATATGACAAGGTGATGTCACGACATGATGTGTTCGAAGAGGGACAACATGTGAGATAGTGTGTAGTGCAATGGAAATGCATGGATGCAACTGAGATGCTACTTGGGAGTCTGAACTACGACCCAAAAGTCAATTTTCAAACTTTAACTTTAAGGACAAGACTTTGTAATCGAAATCATATCGGAAATTTTAAATATTTTGATATTTTTTAGGTATTGAATTTTTGGAATTTTCGATACGAAACATCTGGCACGGTAAAAATGGTAAATTTTATAGAATTTCCGGTATTTCCCATGAAATTTTTGGTATGTACCGAAAATTACTAAATATCAGATATTTTTCTGAAAATATTTTGGTAAAAACACCAAATTTAGGGTGCTAGGTCTAATTGTGGGGGTAGCAGGAAAAAATTCTCTTTTAATGGATGACGCCAATTTATTGGGCTCCCAAGATTTGGAGACTTTAAGTATTTAACTATTAATTTTATGATTTTGAAATATAAAATTTAATTTAAATAACATTTTTATACCTATTTTAGTAATTTATTTAATATCTATTTTTATTTTATGCTGCATTACAAATTTGACCATATTAAAATGGACTAAAGTATTATTATCAAAAGAGTAGTTGAAATTTTTTACATAATAGAGAAGGGGCGTGTAACTTAATTATCTTTTAAGAGAAGTGAATGCAATTTTTTTTTAATGTGTAAATATTTAATAACCGGAGACGGGAATGTCTTGTATATATATTAGTAAAAAAAGTATTATTCTAGATATATGTATAAGTAATAATAGTTTTTTTTTAGATTTATTGAATAAATAATGTATCTATTCATTATTTTATATTAGATATTTTAATTATTCAATATATTTTAAAAAACTTTGATGCTTATAAATATTGTTCAGAGGATATATCTTTTAACGAAAAAGAAAAATAGTGTAACTTGCATTTTTTTTCTTCATTTAATCATATTATAAGAAGAAAGTATCAGATATATAATGTTTTGTTTTCATCTGTAACAATGTATTTGGTTCGAGGTAAATGGAGGAGGCAGGAGAGGAGAGCAGAGAGAATATTTAAAATGAAATGTGTTTGGTTCAATTTTTAAGAGGGGAGCAAAATCCCTTCAAATTACATTTTTGGTCCACCAAATTGGGGATTCGAGGAATAATATATTTACTAAAATATTCTCAATTTAATTTTAATATTTCAACATTATTATTTTCATTCGTGTTCTTTCTTCTTCTTTATTGTAATTTTTGTCTATGGTCTCCATATTATAACTATTCTTCAATTTCAATTTTTTATTTATTAATATTTAATAATAAATTATTTTATATATTTAAAAATTGTTATCAACACATAATTTATTTTGTGTCAAGAGTTATAATATGAATCTAGTATATTTTTTTTAACATAATATGATAAATTCTGATCTTTTAATCACTCAATATTATAAATATTTTTTTCAAAAAATATTTAATAAATTTTTGTACCTTTCAATATATCATTTATATAAAATCATAAGAATAAATATGTAAATTATTAATAATATCTTCCCCATTCTCATGAACCAAACATGTTTTTAATCAAAATTCATCCCCTTCCCCCTTTTGAACCAAGCATATATATAATTAAAAAAATCTCCTTCTCTCTCTTCCCCTTTCCTTCCATCCATTAAAATCCCTCCCCTTCCCCATCTTCCCCTTTCCTTCCATCCATTAAAATCCCTCCCCTCCCTCTCATTTGAATCAAATAGACCCTAAGAGTCAAATATTGTTGAACCTTTAACAATTTACTTAAGGTACCTGAATCACTTTATTATTCAGACCAATTACATGTTACGACTAAATATGATCTATTCAATTGCAAATATTAGCATAAGATATTTATAAATACCTTAATTTCAGAGGCTGGAGTCCCAAGTTGATTATGTTCTTCTTTTGATTTGTTGTATCGATCAATTACTGATCTCATGCTGGAAAATTCATTAAAAATTATAATGCATAAGATATGTGAGTTGTTGACTGTATATACATTCAATTCAATGAAAGAATTTAGAATTAGACATTAGACTACATATAGAACATACTTATATATCCAATAATTATCTGAAACTTAATACAAATAGCTAGGTGGTAATTCAAAGATGCATCAATTGGCTTATATATCATAATCTTAATAGGAGCCATTCGATAATATATCATGTTATTTCAAAATTTATTTGCACTAATTTTGAAATTTATTATTGTTCTTTTCTGAAAAAGGGGAGTAAATGTGTTGTACATTTTGACAACGATAAAATATTTACCTACAAATAAATGTGTCCATATGCTAAATATTTGATTAATAGTAGATAGAACTAGTGAGTTAGTTATGGTGGTTATATCTAGTATGGAGTTAGTTAGATGTGTAACAACCATGTAAGCTCCACTATATATACTAGTATAATAGTTTAAGAAGGTTATGATAGGAATACAATATTCACACGTGCAATCTTGCACAATTAACTCTCTCTCCCATCTTTGTTCTCTCTCTCTCTCATGAACATGTATAGTTTACAAATGGTATCTAGGGATAAATTATTTGCTACATCATCATCGCCACCTCCATCGCCTTTAACTCGATGTCGAGACTTCAAAGAAGCATTGTTTATTGTTCAACCAAGTTGCAAAATAAGCTACATGGCATACATCATTCATCTCGAGAGTTCAACCACATGTTCAAAACTCTCAAACTATTTCTGTTGTTGGATTCTCCACCAACAAACGCTTTTGCATCAAGCTATAATCAAGCTTCAAGAATACAATTTCTTCTATGATGTCGAGATATAAGGGTGGTACTCTCACAAACTCCACACAATAGTGATTTACCCTCGATTCCACCAATGTTCAAGAATGAACAACATCATACCGCAAATGTTATATTCGAAGAGTATGAATCTTGGATTATGCAAGATCAAGTCTTGTTTACATGGCCACTCTCCACCATTTCCGAGTTGGTTCTTCCACAAGTTCTTGCGGCAAACATGCTCATTAGCTGTGGGATAAAGTCGACATACACTTTAATTCCCAAATGATGGCAAGAGTTCATTAACTTCGCTCCGAGTTGAAAATAAGCAAGAAGAGAACCAGATCCACCTCAAAATACGTGCTACAAATTTGTGCTATTATTGACTCTCTCATGGCAATTGATGATCCTATATTTGAACGTGATCAGGTAGATGCTATACTATGAGGTTTACCAAAGGAGTATAGCTTTTTCATCATGATGACGTATAGAAAAACCAAACCATTGGACATATATGATTTTGAAGCATTATTGTATGTGCAAGAGGCTCAATTGGAAAAGTTCAAACAAGAATTAGCATCACCAAGTGCCACAACTAACTTAGATCAAAGAGTTAGTACTGGTAGAGGTGTTAACTTAGCTAGTTCCAATCATGATGTTCATGGTCAAGGCAAGAAATTCAATTTAGATCTAAAAGTTATGGGCGCCAAACTCAAGCTTACGCACTTGGAAATTGCCCCACATGTCAACTTTGCAACAAATATGGTCACTCAGTGATTGAATACTGGCTCAAGATTGATGAATATTATGAGCCAATGCCATACAAGAATAATTCTTAAGCATCCACATCTAACACAATGAATGCTACTCGTGATGAGCCAAAACTCAAGAGAACACGTCTACTTAAGCCACAACACATCTTGTACATCAAGACCAATTATACATTCCACCAAATCTTGATTCAAAAGCATGGTTTACAGACTCAGGTGTCTCACATCATATCACATTCAATCCATCTAACTTGCATGTTATAGAGTTACATGTTGGTCCTAATAAAGTGGTAGTAGGAAATGGACATAGTCTAGATGTTAAAACCATTGGTCATTCACAAATGCATTCAAATTTTGTGTCCAACTCCATGCTTAGGTTATCTGATGTGCTACATGTACCAAATATAACCTGAAACTTCATTTATGTATATAAGCTAGTTGAGGACAATAAGTCTATTTTAAATTCCATGCTAATAACAATTTTATCAAATCTCATGGATCTAAATAAGTGCTTATTGAAAAATTCATAGTGCAAATGGCTTATATTGCTTCAATAATTTTCTATTAGGAACTTCAAGACATGTCTTGGACCACAAGCCATCTATCTTTGGTCCTGAAGTTCATAATACTATAGTGTCAAATTCTAGTTATTTTCTTGATAATAAAATGTTTATTTGACATTCTAGGTGTACCTTGTTAATTCTAGAGCTATACATAAAGTTCTACAATGGGTGAAATTTCCTACGATATTAATAAAGAGCCACAATCTTTTGCAATTTTGTTGTCTTGGTAACTTATAAGATTATATGCCCATATGTCCAACAATAAGTATAACACTTTATTTGAACTTGCAAACCGATTTATAGATGCTTTCTAGGTACACATGGATTAACATGCTCAAAACAAAGTGAAGTTTTAACTACTTTCAAGATGTTTCGTAATTAAGTCATAACATAATTCAACACCAAGATCAAAGTAGTTCAATCTGATTATGGTGGTGAATTCATACCCTTCACCAAGTTGCTTAGGAATCAAGGCATTATACACAAAATGGCATGTCCTCACATTCATCAAAATGGCATTGTTGAAAGGGAGCATAGAAAAATTATGGAAATGGGTCTCACTCTTCTTGCACATGCCTTAATGCTTGTCGTTTGGGATCATGACTTCACCACTATAGTTTTCATGATAAACATACTCCCAACAAATGCATTATCAAACTTTGACTCACCATAACAGGCTCTACATAACAATCAACTTGACTACACCTTACTCAAGATGTTTGGAAACTCATTTTCCATAATGCCAGACCATATAACAAAACAACCCGAGTTCCAAAGTTTAAATACATATCTGGTGTATCACCTATCGATATTCACAATGCTTGCTTCAATGTAAAATTTGTTCAAAGATGTGGTTTTCAATGAAACTAAGTTTCCTTGAACACGACAAACTCAAAAGATGAATGATTTCTAAACATAGTTTACATGGGATGGAGCATTAGATGTAAACTATGTTTAGATCGAGGACTGCCATCATATTTTGAGTTTATGGTGTCAGTAAGGTAACACAATTTCATTGAAAACCACATCTTTAGAGACATAAATTTTACCTTCAGAACTTAGGCATTTATGGATCTTATGAGTAAGTGATACACCTATATATGTGTATTTGAGTCTTATAAACTCCAGCTTGTCCATTTTCACATGGTACCCAACTTTCAAGCACACATATGTCATTTGATGAAGACACATGTGAGTCTATATTTTGTTATGTACACGAGATTATATGTATCATTGCTTCGACCGTATTTTGTCATATAGCGAGGAGGAACAATTGGATTTAATATTAAATGATGATGTTTATGCATGAGAATGACGCCTTTGATCTTCTTATTCCATGATTGAAAATAGTTTTCGTCAGAGATGATGATTTAAGAGTAGTGTTAATTGAATCTCCATCAGAAGCCATGGTCTTGGAGCAATTTCGTATATAATTATATCTTGGTTATAGTGTTTTATCATATAAGTATATATCTGTGATGCATTTTATTTGATGATTATTTGTCTCTTAAATCAAGAGTTTATTGACTCTAAGTTTAAGGATTTAAATTGTTTGTTAAATAAAATTTATGTGTACTTGAGTTAATGATTTTGCTTGATCTTTTTTTCTATGGTAATGACAAATCATATGACATTAATTCTATTTACCATGTTTTGCTTTCGCTCATTATATTTTGCTTCCAAGTCTTAACTCTGATTTTGTAAAAAGAAATCATTTTTGAATTAAACTATTTTTAAGGGGGAGGTTTATTTAACTCCCCCTTTTAGAACTTATTGTATATACATTCTCACCAGAAAATTGGCCTCAGAGCTAGTCTTTTGACTAGGTCTAAGCGACTTCAAAAGTTGAGTATGTAGATTTTGAACTTGAAAGTGTTCTTGTAAAATATTTTGTCAAAGTGGATTCAACATGTTTCATTATCATATGGATACTCGAACAACATTACTCATGTGATGATATGTGGAGGGTCCCAAGGTGTGTTGAATCATCTAATATAAAATTGACTAGATACTACAAGGATCAAGATGGATAATACTATTGGGAAATTCCTCGAAAATCATATGATGACAAGGTTTTTGCTAACGAATATGCTATGGAAGGTTATGTTCCCATGAGAACCTTCTTTTCCTCCACCTCATATGCTCATCCTATGTGGCTACTACAAATGCAATGTCTTATATTGTGAAAGACCTATTTGGACATTTATGGTTATCACATTTAATCTCCATCTCATTTAGAGCATGATTTCTTGTCTTCATTCAAAAGTTGTCAAGCCAAAGCAAGGTAAGACCAAATGATTTCTAGAGAAGATCAATGATCATCCCGTAGCAAGCATCAATAAGCCATTAATTATTTTAAGGATTCATGTTTGGACTTAATCATGATTTTGACCTTGATCCGGATCCTTACTCTTCCAACCTCCCATAGGTAGGATATTATGTCATATCAAAATTTGCATCATTATTATTTATGCTTATTTTTGTTTTGTTATTCCATTATTATGAAGATATCTTTTTCTATTTCTAGTACATTTTGGATATTATGATTATTTGGACATTTGGGACAATATTTTGTATGGGGCTCTTTTGCCATTGCTTTGATTATTGTTGATGTTTCATGTATATCATTGTCTGCTTGTTTATCTCGTATCTTACTTTTCTAAAATTTTGTTGATTGTGCATTTATGTGTTCAATTGCATTATTCATAGATTAAACTAGTATGTTATTGTATGGAATTTCATATAGATTTGTCTGCAATTTTAGATGCATCTCTTTGTGTGTTGTATCTGATTTTCCTTTATCTCTTTTTGATATTTGTCAAAGGGGGAGAAAGGGTTGTGATATTATCATGATATTTAGACGCATTAAGTGTTTAATGCAAGGGAGCTAGATAGCTCAATATTTCACGTTAGTATCATCAGTTGTTGTTTGTTGTTCCATAAGTCAGGAATCCATTTCATCTTGAATCACAAATAAAAATTTTCAACGATCGCTCAAACCAAAGAACAATAATATCCCAAGTTTGCCAAATATAAAAAAAGAGGGAGACCAAAATTGCATTGCAGTCGGATCATTATTTTGATGTTCTGTCAATTATATTTTTATGTGTATTTGTCATTTGATTTATCGCTTGTATTATTTTTGTAATTTGCATGTAATATTATGCCTTTTGTTAGATATGTACCTTAAATTGCCTATCCATTTAATTTACTAGTTTTGGATCCTTAAATGTGTTTTTAGCCTTTTTTACAATTTGATGGGAACATATTGAGTATTGCTTGAAACTTAAGTTAGAAGTCCTAAGTCAAGGTTTTTGGAAGTCTTAAATCAAATTAGATATACTTTGATTCAAATCAGGGACTTACTATAAGAAAATGATTGTGATTCAAATCACAAAGCTTCAAGACTCTAATTGCAAATTGGTGATTCGAATCAAAGTCATCCAAACCAAGCGTGATTCGAATCCCATATTATTTGATTCAAAACATGCATCAAGACTTGATTTAAATTACTAGTAACAAACTTTTTCACTTTATTACCTTGATTCACTTCATTTTTTAAATTCAAATCATAATTACCAGTAACAAACTTTTTCACTTTATTACCTCAATCTCATTGTCTATCTTCTTTCTTTTTTTTCCTTACCTCTAACACCTATTTAAACTTTATCATAAAAAGGTTGTTGATATTGTTGGTCAACGACACTAATGAATCACGAGTGGTGATTACAATTGAAGAAAATCTCATGATAATCCATTGAATGTTTCTGTTTTGAAACCTCTGAAATTCTATCTAAACCCAAACAATCTTTGTCAAGAAAATTAAGAGAAATCATGAATTAATTTCATCATTCGCTAATCAATTATCTTTGAAATTTAACCTTGTGAGAAAACTCCTAGAATATTTAGAGTGTGAGAATTATGCAGTTGTATTGTGTGATATTCTTAAGATATTATTCATCATCTTTAAACTCACCCAAGAAACCATTATTACGGGTCTTAACTATAAAGATTATGTATGAGAGGTAAATTTTGGTATATTAGGGAATCTAATATTTTTTGTGTGAAGTTTTATTGTTTGTATTATGATAAATGTCATTTCTTGTTCATTGTTGCTTTGTGCTTTTCATGAAAGATAACAATTTTTGTTCATACTCCAAGGAAGACTTTGGATCTGTGTAAAAGTTATCGCATAACAAGTTTGGGAGTTATCCTGATTCGATGATAGAACAATCACTCAGACAAGACTATGTCAGATATGAGTAAAGGATGATGCAGACTTGAAGCTTGGAGTAAATCATTAGGTCTATCAAGTTTTGTGGATTAAGAACATTGAGATTTTGAATATTAATAATGAGTAATCAGATCAACAAAAAGATTTATTGTTTTTCATTTGAATTGTGTTTAATAATTCATTATACTAAAATACTTATACCTTTAACTTTTATCATAATGAAAGATGTTAGTGTTTCCTATGACTTACATCATCAAATAATAGTAGAGGTATAACGAAGACTAATTGTCGAACAACTATATATCTTGTGTACATTCTTCTATCTACGCCTATTTATTTTATGCATTATATCATGTATGTGAAGCATAATTCATCATTATCATATAACTATATGTATGTGATGCATTTAATTTGATGAATATTTATTTCTTAAATCAAGAGAATATTGACTCTAAGTTTATGGATTTAAATTGCTTGCTAAAGCAACTTCAAGTGTATTTGAGTTAATGATTTTGTTTGATTTCTTGTTTCTATGATAATGACAAAACATATGATTGAATCCATTTACCGTGTTTTGTTTCATCTCATTATCTTTTGTTTCTGCGTCTTAACTCTAATTTTGTAAAAAAAATCATTTTTGAATTTGATTGTTTTTAAGGGGAACTGTCTATTCAACCCTTATCTATACCTTATTATATCTACATTCTCACCCAATATTAATGTTCTTGTTGTTGTGTTAACTTATAAAGGTCTTGATATCTCTCTTAAAGGTGGGGAAATTTAAGTTGAATCTTTAATTTGTTGTTAAAATGGGTAGTCTATAAATATAACTTAACGATGTATGTCTAATTTAATATAGGTGTAGATTTATTACAATAAATGTCTTTAGAAAAGAATCAAAAAGAGCTCGTGAAGAAAAATATATGGAAAAAAAGGTCGGTGTTCTTTGATCTAACTTCGACGTAAGATATTTTCATGATGTGATGTATGTCGAGAAAAATGTGTTTAATAGTTTGAACGAGACCTTCTCAAAATTTAAGCAAGCCAGAATATAGTAAGAATGTCTGTTTAGATATGATGGAGATGGGTATACAACAAGAGTTGGCCCAAGAAAAAAACTGGTAAAAGAAGATATTTTTTCCAGCACGTCACACTCTATCTAGAAAAGAAAGAAAAAAAGGAGAAGTTTTTCAAGGTATCAAAGTTTTCCAAAGATACTCAACAAATGTAAAGAAACTTATAATATCTCAAATTAATTGGCTTAAAATATCATGATTAATGCAACAACTTCTACAAGTGACTATTTGTGGCATCTGGCCAAAAAATGTAAGAAAACTATAAGTAGATTATGATTATTCTTCAATGTCATATGTATAAAGTCATTGGTCCATACAAATAATGAGTTGGAACTTGTGATTGCAATTATCTTGTGTCAATTGGAGATGTATATCTCTCTATATTTTTTGACATTATGGTTCACTTTATTGTTTATCTAGTCGGGGTATATTAGATTTTGTGATTAGGTTTATTTAAGGTGGATATATCCAATAGAGCGACACATGAAGATCTTTACAAGGTATACAAAAAGAATCTTCGAAGTTTCAATCGTTGAAAGGTACTTTACAAAAAAAGATATTGAGTTTTATTTAAGTTATTTATCAAAAACAGACTTTATAGAAATTCTTAAGTCTCGTTATGATGGAGAAGTTAAGTTTAAATGTTAAGTCAATGCCTTGAGATATAGTTCTTCAAACACACTTGTATATATTAAATTACGTTGATAAATTTCAACCTTAGTTATCCCTTCGATCGACGATCCAGCTTGAGAGAAAATGGTGCAATTTTTGTTTTTTACCTCCGTATTATAAATATTATAAATAATTATTACGAATATTATTATGTACACAAGAAAATAAAATCAATTGTCATATCATTACTTGAAATTTAGTAATAATTATATTCAACACTTAAAAATCTTGTTCTTAAATCCACGCCCCCGTATTTTATATCTTTTGCATACTATCAATTGAGATAATTTAACGAGAAATTCTATCCAATTTTACTATTGAAATCTCACATTAAAATAATTAAGCTAATTTAAAATCTCCTATTTAAGAAGTGCACCATTTACTTTAAATAAAAAGGTATTTTAACTGATTGTTTTAATGATAAACTCAAATTAAATTTCTAATAGATCTAATGACTTGAGTCGAACTAATAAAGTTCAACCTATCTCTATTTTTTTCAGCCCTATTTGTTATGCTAAAATGCCTTTTTCAAGAAAATATTTAAAGGGATGGACACACCCAGTCATTGTGGGATAACATTATTGCATGCCAATTGACTGCCCTACAGTGTTTGTACTATATTATTGATCAATTTTAAAGATGGTAATTAACAGTTTTATAACTTTAATTTGAAATATTCAAACATTTTCTTAATGAATACATTTCAAGTGTAATTCCAAATAAGATACAGTGTTGATTGTCCTAAAAATAAAATAGGTGTGGATTTGACAACTCTCCCAACATGTCCTATTATTAATATTTAATTTAAACGGATCCCTTACATTAGTTATTTTAATGAATATTCACGGTTTATTAATTAATATAATTTTTTCTTTCAAAATTCTAATCACTAATATAAGACCAAATGGATAAGTGATTTTCCTTATATTTAACAAATATATATAAATTAGACTCATATAATTATAATCTATAAAATTATAATGTAATAATTATTTAATAGTTTAATACTCGTTTAACAATACTGAAGTGCAACATCTCAATCCTAAAAACATGGATATGGATATCCTCTATTTGACGAAAGCAACATTATTTTTATGAATAAAGTTATAATGTTAATCATGTTCCACTTGTAGAAATATGGATTTCTATATACTCAAATTTTCAGTAAAATTAAAAAAAGATGACCCATACTAAATATTATATATCAAATCAAAAAGGCCTGAGTAGTAAGTAGTATATACCTGTTTCACTTTGTATAAGGAGAAGAATCCAAAGAGACTTAAACCTATATTATAACACTATAAATCACATGTTCATACTACTTCCAAAGTTCCAACCAATTTTTTCCAAAAAAAAATTTCATCTCTGATTTAAACCTAACTTTCAATCTGATTTATGTAACAGTTATGCCTCCTTGGAGAAAGCTCATTGGTTCATATTCAAGAGTTTCAGCTTTCCATACTAACAGTAATATATAAGTTATAACTATTTCAATAACAGAAATGAAAACTAATCCAGTTTCTTATCTTTAACACCACAAACACACTCAAATCAGCATAGAGTTTCAAAGTGCAGATCAATAAAAGAAAAAAATAAACAAGATCTAAGTTTAATTAACACTAAAAAGGAATTACCTGGAACTTGCAAACTCATAGAGTTTCGCAGTGCTGGAGAAGATTATAACTCCAACTTCAGCATCACACAAAATTCCAAGCTCCTTCGCCTTCTTCAACAAACCGTTTCTCCGCTTCGAAAACGTAACTTGCCTGCTCGTTGAATTATCAATCCTCCTTATCACGATCTTTCCTCTCCCCATTCAAATAAACCCTAATGAACCAGAAAAACACAGATCAAACGAATCAGAACTTCAATTTCATCACCATAACAAAAAATCACGAAAATCAAAAGTATGAACATGAAAAACGTAGATCCTGAAAAACTGTAAAGGACATCGCAGTGTCGTTGTTGCAGTTCAATACAGAAAAGAGAGAAGTCGAAAATGGAGGAAAATCGGATCAAGTTTCGGAGAGAGAAAGAAAATCCATAGAGAGAGAGTGAGAGAGAGAGAAGCGCTTACTGGTGCGAAACGCGTTGGTTTGTTATAACAGAAAAGCGAATGAATCGCCATGAGTGAGAATAGCTATATAAGGAAAGTGATGAGACTAGTTTTGGTTGGTGGATTAAAAACCAGAGTAGAAAACCAGTAATGGTATTTGGAGGGGTGACACGTGGACCAATGAGAGATTGACATCTCGGAAAGATTGGGTCCTTTTATTCGTTTCTTGACGTTCGTGTCGATCAGGGTTGCATTGTTGACGCGTGGTGTTAAGATTATGCATGCCGTAGATGAGTACATTATTTCTTTTTTCGGAAAACAAATGGCGCTTCTTTCAAATAAGCCAGACTGCGCCTCGAACGTGCACTCGCGCCAAGTATATTGTCTCATTTGCCCCTTCTTATATTTTATTATTTTTCATGTTGTTACTGACAATTATATGAATTTAATTGGAATGTCAAATTTTACATTGCGAATGAATAATAACTATTAAAATTTAAATTGATTTTTATTTTTATTTTAATTATTAATAATGTAATATGTATGAATGGCTATGAAACATTGATGATGCAAAAAAAATTTAGATTAACAATGTGTAACAATTAAATATAATTATATTCTTTTAGTTTTTTTTTATAACTTATACTTTTTTGTTATAGCTTTAACGTTGTTTCAAAAAAATAAATGTATAATTAGATTTTATTTAACGAATCATATTTTGAACTTATATCTTATAGTTTAATATTTAAAATTTATAAAATTGTATGATAATAAAAATTTAGTTGGTATCGTTTTTCATTGCAAGTTTATGGTTTATTTTATAATTTTATAGTTTATTCTCCAAAATTATTTTAAATAACATTTTAACTTATAGCTTATAACTTATTATTTTTTATTTCATTATTATCCTTATAAATTTTAATTATTTTAAATATATTTAATTATTAATTAAAAAATATCTTTTTATGTCATTTTATATTTACCGACTAATTAAATCACTAATTTTACCAAATACTTTAATTAGGTTATTAGGTATTTGTCATCAACTATAAGTTATGTTTATTAGTCATTAATCATCAGTTATAAGTTATAAGCTACCAACTAGCTTATCACCCAACCACTAATTTTACTAAACAGAGCCTAAGTCACAAATTCTCTTAACTTAATTTAATGTGTTGCTTCGGTCTTTTACTTGTAAAAAAATGACATGTCAGTCTCTTAAAAACACTTATGGTAATCAAATTGGTCCTTTTTGTCAAATTTTGTGAAAAATCATTAATTTCTACTAACGCTGTGTGACAACAATGCAATTGGTCAAAATTCGAGTCAACAAATGTATTAAAAAAATTGGTATTTGAGGATACATGTTTGTTCTTCTAGAGTTCATGAACCAAAACAAAGAAAAACAAGCATATCTACACTCTAGAGAATCTAATCATTGTCCATACTTCATAATCGCACTATTAATCTTTATATTCAAATAGGTTCATGAAGTTAATATATTTTAGGGGTTAAATATATTATCCATTTACGAATAGGGCAAGTTTTGATTTTTTCCCCCGAAGTATTTTTTGTGTGTTTCCACTCTTATTAAACAAAGATTCTGTTTTGAGAAAACCTTATTCCTTGTTTATGACTGGGAAAGGATATCATGCAAGGTGGCATTATGGACCATACTGACTTAGATTATCAATTGCATAAAATCCCCTTTTTGTTCTAGGGTTTTCCATTCTTTCTTTCTTCTTCCTTTGATTCACCCTGAATGTTCATTCTTCCATTCCCCTGCTTCTTCTATATTCCATCTCCATTCATCGTGTATCACTTCATACTATCAATTGAAGCATGGTTGAAGCAATTCTCTAAGCAACAACAAAATTCCATTAGATTTCTAGGTTTACCAATACGTGGTTATGATCATTCAATGAAGAAGACGGGTCTCCAACACGCTCATAACCTTAATAGGAAGTTCTAGAAATGTCGTAAGGGTAAGATTTAGCTTTTCTCGATTTTTGGTATTCTTCAAGTTAACTTATGTGTGAATTGTATTTTGTAAAATGGGAATAGTTGTGAGTTATTTTTATGAGATGGTGAAATCAGAGACTCTATGAAAGGGAAGTGTGATATTGAACCACTTTGTAAAAAATGTGAGATTAAAGAAGTGTGATTAGAGACCACAACGAAGAAGTTGGAAAATTGATGTCAAGCTTGAAGTTCGTAGAAAGATTAATATGAAGTTGAAGATGACCCTTGTTATGTCTTGTTTGATTATTGATTTAATGTACAACTTAATGTAATTCTAAGTAGTTTGAATAATTGTACTTTTCTAGTTGTTGAGGAGTTCCTTCATTTTGAGATGCCATATTCACACTAGCACTTGCACCATTTGCACCAGAAGTTTGATCTATTGTTATAGTTTCATCTGGAAGGATTTGAACTTGCACCATTTGGACCGTAATTTTAATTTGTTGTACAGCTTTATCGCAACATTTCCCCATATTTTCTGAGAAAACAATACATTTAACATACTAGTAACAATAACAAGAAACAACAATTACCAATAACAACCACACCTTTATCTTCAAGGCATTTGATATTTTTTTTGCTCTTGCATGAATTAACATTATGTTCAATCTTATCACACTTAGTGCACCTATAAGATACACCATGTAACCTTCTTCTAGAACCTTCCTCACCGCCTCCCTTATTCTTAATTTCCTTGGTCTACTGTGTCCTTTTTGTAGTTAGGATGAATAAGCTCTTCACTTTCTACATTAGGTCACATATCCTGCCTATTAATACGACTAACAAAAATCCATAGCAAATGTCATACTTATCTCTAGTGTAACATTCATCAACAAACAATTATGGAATCGATGCCTAAACCCTAAGAATGCAACTATGTGCTCGCATGAAATACCAACTAACTCCAAAAATTACAAGTACAAGACCATTTGCCAATATCAACTATGAGTTCTTGTATGTTATAAGAATGAGTCACCTAAAATTTTCTTCCATGGCCTAAGTTGGAAACCAAAGGTCCACTTATACCTACCTTAGTGTCTAATATTTTTCTAGGAATTGGCATAACCTTTGTGGCGACGCTTCAAGTTTCAAATTAGAATTACTACACATATTCATAAGATATTTCCTACTCCATCCACACATTGTCAATATAGGTTTATCTCTAGCAATTAGAATGGTGGAATCAAATGACTCGACAATGTTATTCATCAGTACATCATATTTTGATAATAACTAAATGCATGCTTACACCAACATTTTGGAGGCACTCCCATTAACCATGACCAAGCCTTTGGATCTACTTGCTTCAATCCATTCATCTTTTGAATCCATTCTTGATGGTAAGTTTCTTTAGATTCTCCCATCACTAGATCTCTTATGAGTGATCTCGCACCAAACTTGAAGTTTGTATACAAATGTCTCAAGCATATCCTATGTTCAATTTCGTCAACATCTCTTTAATATTTTCCACCAAACCCGTGAAAAAATAAATCAACATTATCGAACTTTTAGAGCTATCTAGCTCTTCACTAACATAGTCGCATCTTCCCATTAACTCTTAGAAGAACAAGTTACCAATTCACTATGATTGGAACCTCCAAATTGGTATAGTCACATCAATCCCATCAAGCTCACCTTCTCGAAATCTCCTCCATGGTGAAAACAATGTTAAACCATTATTTTGCCTAAATCTTCACCGTTCTCACCATTGCTTCATCTTCCCAATGATTTGTCTTCTCCCGTATAAAGTTTCCAACTTTGAACCTTAAGTTATTCATGGGGTAAATAGGAATATATATTTGGTTTTATTTAGTTTTTAATTTAATGTATTAGTCAATAATCCTCTTAGCTATTCCATAATGTCACTTAGCAATGCTAAGGCTTACCCTACCATCCAAACAAGGAATAGGTCTTCTCAAACAAAATCTTTGTTTTATAAGGGTGGAAACACACAAAAATACTTCTGGGGACCAAAACTCACCATATTGGTAGGGGGAGGTAATATATTTAACCTTATATTTTATAATAGAAACTATTTACATATATTTTTTATACAACCTCCACATATTATATATAACACCCTAATTCCCCCCAATTATTTATAACAAAAAATTAGAATAAATTAAAAACTTCATATGATTAGAATGACACATTCATCAACATAAACATGTTCATATTATAATAACATGTAACATATACAAATTATTAAAATTATTAATAATAACTACAAAAATTTAACATGTTTATATTTGTTGTACCCCAAAATTTTCTCTCCTATTTTGAGATTAAGATACATCTCCATGCTCAAGAATTACTCAAAGGTTGATCAGACAAACCCTCTCCTAAGCAATCAACCCACAACTAGGGTTTTACTTCTCTCAAGGAAAAGTATTTTTAATGTCTCAAGTGGATGTCATTCCTCCTCATATGCTTCAAAGTATCCCCATGTCAAGTTTCAAGCCTCATAGCCCAAGTTTGCTCATTCGATTGCTCGATGGTTGAAAATCTTGATTAGACAAAGATTTAATTATGGTCAACATGTAGTCAAACTCCATCATTTTTGGTAAACATCAATATTTTGAAGTCATATTCATCATTTGATCAAGGGTTGATCATGATTCATCAATAAATTTCAAGAATTGATCAAAAGTTAAAAGTTATTAAATTAGGGTTTCTTATAGGAAAGTCAATGTAACTTTGACCAAGCATAACTTTCACACATTCATTAGAAATTTCTCAACCAAAGCTCATTTTAAATGGAATTCAATTCTCTACAACTTTGTCTATGGAGATGTTCCCAAAAATACTTCATTTGAGAGATATGGGCCAAGACATTATAGGTCCTTTCAAAAGTCAACAAAAGTCATATTTTCTCAAAGAAGTGTACATGAACATGGAAGATTAAATGAAGATGAAACCAAATATATCTTTTAGAGGACATCTTAAGCTTAAAAGTCCAAGATCATCCTCAAATATTGAAAATTGAGCAAGATATGATTGGTGCAAGATTGAAAATTTTGAGAAAGTACATGAAGCAAATATTGAGCAAAACTTGAATTTTAGACTAATGGGCTTAAGTTTTGAGTTTCAAGCATGTCCATGACCATAAATAGGACCTATAAATTCATGCTCATATTTTTTTGATTTTTATTCATATTTATTTGGATTTTTATTCAATAAAAAGCTAAATAAATTAAGTAAAATACAAAAATAATGAATCAATTCATGGGATTTGTTTTAGTCACTGGAGGCCCAAGAGATCAGCCTTCGAAGCTAAGAAAACAATCTAGCATGATTGGAGATGATTGAGGATCGAAAATAGCAAGATTGAAGGATGATTGCAAATCAAATATTTTTGCATTCAAAGCCATGGATTTCCTTCAATTTTGTTAACCTAATTCATTCTCCTATATATGTACAAGAATACCACATGCTCGTGAATGAATTGTAAGTATGAAGTGCGCCAAGAGGGGTGAATTAGGTCTTTAAATTTTTATCGGTTTTATGAATACGTGTTTTAATTTTTCTGGTTTGATGTATGAAATTTTTACAAGTGTTTCTTTCCTTTTTGATTAGGTATGATATAAATGCGGAAAAGTAAAGAACACAAGTATGTATCCTGGTTCCCCTCACAATCCGAGAGTACGTTTAGTCCCCTTACAACATGCAAGAGATTTCACTATGGTTAGAATGATTATACAATCTATTCATACCAATGGTGATGCTTACTATCTAACGATAGGAGATAAAAGCTCTTAAAACCTTTAAGATCTAAAACACTAAGTTCAAGGAGAACAATCCTCTTCAATGCACACAATTGCTTCCAACAATCCTGGACAACAATAATATAAAGAGATATATTTGATTTTTTTTTACAAGAGTTTGATAGATGTAGAGCAATATATCAATCACTTGATTGATCTTCTTCTTCAAGCAAGCAACTTTTCTCAATGATGGAATACAAGTGTTTAATGAATGATATGAAATTTTTCTTAGTTTTCAATGAAAATAAGTGCGTAAAAATTCACTAAAAATTTGTTTTTTGTAACACTTGAATTTTAAAAATGTGATAATTTTGAATTTAAGAAGTTGTATTTGAAGGTGGTTTAAATATGAAAATTATGCATATATATATATATATATATATATATATATATATATATATATATATATATATATATATATATATATATATATATATATATATATATATCCTCTATGCACCCTTACAAAAGTGTATTATCATATGAAAAGATGCCATGCTTCATTTGGAAATGATCACAAATTTTTCTGTTTAAAAAAATATATTTTGCGGCACTGCTTTAGTGGGAACCGGTTCCCATATATGGGTACCCGGGTTCCACTACTTTAAATGTTAAAAAAATTGAAAATTTGCCTTGGGTAATCGGTTCCCACTTAGTGGTAATCGGGTTCTCACTTAGTGGTAACCGGGTTCCCATACCATGCGCAGAATCCAGAGGCTAAAGAAGAGTTGGGTAACCGGTTACCAAAAACTGGGTAACTGGGTTCCAAAGGCCCAGTTTGAAAAATACTTGAAAAATATTATGTAAGGTTGAATGCACACTTGTATGCACACATAGAGAGGTTCAATGCATTATACCTTGATATTTGATTTATTCTTCAAAGATTTCTTTCAAGACTTGATTCATTAGATGACTTGATTCATTCCATTTTTGCAATAAATCTATTCATGAAAGTTTGTCTTCATCAAAACACTTTAGGAAGCTCGAGTTCACACGAATTTGCTGCCTCAAGAACCCTAATTCAAGCTTCAAAAAAATCGTAAAATAGAGCTACAAAGCAGAAAAAGTTCCAGGCCAATTCAAACCATTCCAAGCATTAAACAAGGTTCTTGAACGTGTTCTGAAGCGAAAATGTTCATCACCAATGTCCAAAACATCCTTAATTGATCCAACCAAGTACCACGGTTTGCATTTTTTATTATTTTCAATTATAGACATTTATGCATCATAAACATGTTTCGATCATATATTTGTGTTTGTCAATGTATTGAAGCTTTTCGGCGCTTTAATTTGAGTTTCAATGCAGTATCAAGTAATGCCATGGTTATGGTTTCGACCTCATGAATTGGGAAAGGTGGTTAGAGGAAAATTGGTTGTAACTAAGGGCATCATTGAACTCGAGGACGATTTCCAATCGATTCATGCCCCGGTTGGATTTATCATTGGTATTTTGAGTTTTGATTTTTGCATGGGCTATAGTGATGCTTAAAATCGTGGGTAAAGGCTTTACCTATGAATCGTCGGTAGGTAAAAGTCCCAGAAAAGTTCAAATCCAAGGAAGACGATGAACAGAGCTAGTATCCACCAATACATGAGACAATGTAGTGCCCTTACACTCTATAGAAATATGTAAGACTTTGTTGTGTTTCCTTCCCAGAGTCGATCAAGATCGTAAAATCTCAAACCATTGTCTCATGTCGCTAGCAATGCAACCTTCAAATTGGTCAGCAGAAGTTTCTTGCGGTATATGAGCATTCTTCAGAAACTTCACCAAGGCTTTAGCATGAGCCTCAAAGCACAATAACAGAGCTAGCATGGAAATCTTGGACGGGGTTTGTCCTAACTGCTCCACAACTTTGTATTCGCTCTTCTCAATGATCTTCTGAATTTCCTCCATCTCTTGTTTGTAGGTGCCTTCAGGAACTTCCTTTAGTACTTCGCTCGAGTGTCGAGTCAATTTCTTCCCTCGAGCCCCTGGAGTTGGTTCAATAATGTGAATGTGAACGGTGTAGTAGTATTCTTCGAGGAGAGATATTTGGGAAAACACTCTTCCTGCTCGTTACTTTGCTTGATCCTGATATTGTCAACATCGTGACTAAAAGCTTCAATTGACTGCCTTTAATGGTTAATGAATCTTGTTTGAGGCCATAATAGTAGACTTCACCCATAATTCCAAGGTATAGCTTTGTCGAGAAATATTGAATTGATATGGGTGATGTAATAATGAGAGGTGCCACTGGTGGATCGATGAGGTGATCCTTATTGTGTTCACATCAAGAAATTCTTCGGATAGTCGCCATCTCCCTATCCGTTGCCTGATGTCTTCGATTGCAATCTTGTAGCTTTTAGAGCGGATATTTCACCATAAAATCGATTTCCCACTTGGATGCCCCAAGCATCCTGCACTGCACGGCCGCTTATGTCTTTGATTTTTAAGCTTTTGGAAACACCTTCACACAAACTCTACGGACTAAGTTTTTAGAATAACACTTCTCAGTTGTATATCAGGCGCTGAACACCTCTTCAATGTGCACATCCATTGGGCTCAAATGCATAGTAGCAACAGTTGTCAAAACATCCTGGAAATAAGCCAGATTGTAGCAAATCCTTTTTGACAGTCATCAAGGGAGTAGTCAATTTGTCTACAGCAAAGACATATGAGTCGTTGTCAATGGCTGGTACTTTGTCATGATCGAGCATAGGTGCGTTGATCACATTCAGAGTTTTGGCAGGAGCGTCAAATTCAATTTCCTGAGCTTCAATCATGTCTTGGATCTTGTTCTTCAGGGCTCAACCATTGTTCGTGTCGTGCCCAGGGCTATTGGAGTGGTATGAACATCTTGCATTGGGATTTTACTTTGGAGAGGAAGTGTTGACATGATAAGGAGGGTCTCTCAAAGTAATCACCGCTTTCAACACGTGTTGAGTGCTCGAGACAACGACATGTCGATCTTCATAAACCGCCTTCTTGGCGCTTTACCTATGGGCGTTGTCTTGTTGAGGTTGCATGGTATAGGATCGAGATCAAGACGCCCCATAGATTGATTATGTTCACCTTTATCACGGTTCTTCCGACCATACACAACATTGGATTCTTTCTTCCCGCCAAAATATATCTTTGCAACATTTCAAGATGTTTCGACTTGAATCTTTTGCTTTGATTCCATTTTCAATATGTTCGCATCACAATATCAACTCGTGAACGATGAAGAGTTTCCAATCGACGATGAAGAATGGGTCCACAATGTTCCCATGAACATGTCAACCAATTCCTTATTAGACAAGGGTGGCTGGACTCTTCCCGCTAGATCTCCATTTTGGTGTACTTTGAACTTCTCCACGACCCATAGACATACTCAGAGTTGCATAGGGTTGGTGCCAATTCAACATTGTAATCGGTACTGCTTGTAGAAAGCATTTTCCAAATCATTATAGGTATGAATGTGAGTATTCTCTAATGATAATACCATTCTAACCGTTCGGATAGACTCTCTTGAAAGAAATACATCCACAACTTCCGCCGCCAGCTGGGGTTGAATATTTTGAACATAGGACTTGATCAAGCTTTGGACAAGAAATACCATCATACTTAGCAAAAGTAGGAACTTTGAACTTATGGGAATGACCACCCTAGAACTGTGCTTAAATCATCAAAATTGGCCATGATATTTTCGCATTTTCCACAACATTCGCACGGCCTTCAAGTTGCTTATACTTCTCGTTGTCGAGGATACCGCCGCTCATATAGTCTTCCTCCTCTTCTTCCCGAGACCCATGATGGATTTTGTCATACCCCAAAATTTGCCCTCCTACTTCTCAAGACATTTCATACATCCATGCTCAAGGATTTCACAAGGGTCGACTGCAGAAACCTCTCCTAAGCAATCAACCCAATCTAGGATTTGGCTATCCTAAAATCCAGAGAGCCTCCAACATCTCCAATGGTCATCATGCCTCATCATATGCTTCAAAGAATCTCCATGTCAAGCTTCAAGTCTTACAAGCCAAGTTTCGCATTGCTCGATGGTGAAAATCACCGATTGGACAAAAAGCCAATTGTGGTCAACATACAATCAAACTTCATGATTTTTGGTCAACAATCATATTTTGAAGTGATATTAATCATTTGATCAAGGGTTGATCATGATTCATCAAGAAAACTCAAGATTTGATCAAAAGTCAAACTTTCCAAATTAGAGTTTTTGAAAGACAAGTCAACACAACTTTGACCAGGCATAACTTTCTCATAATTTATTAGAAATTTTTCCACCACCTATCATTTTGAAGAGAATTCAATTCTCTACAACTTCATGTCTCACAAACTTGGTCAGAAAATGCTTCACTTGGAAGATATGGATCAAAATATTATAGGTCCTTTTCAAAGTCAACAAAAAGTCAACTTATTGTAAAGAAGTGTTATTGAGCATGGAAACATAAATTGAGATGAAACCAAAGAGGTTGTTTAGAGGACATCTAGAGATTTCTAAAAAGTCCAAGAACACCCAAAAATGTTAAAAATTGAGCAAGATACACCTTGCACAAGTTGAGCATTTTTGAAGAGGTGCATAAAGAAAAATACTTGACAAAATCCAATTTTTTCCAAATGGGCTTATAATTTTATGATCCAAACTTGATCATAATATTATTTATGACCTCTCGATGCCTCACACGACCTTTTCCTATTTTCTTGATTTATTTTTGAATTTAAAAGCATTTAATTCAATTTTAAATAAAATAAAATATGAAAACAAGGTGTAAAACAAGTTGGTTGATTGTCAATCTTGAGGACCAAGGAAGCCCACAAGACATGCCTATTTCGTGCAAGCTCATACAAGGAAGAGAAAATCATATTTTGGAAAGATTTGATGGAAATTAACAAGAAAATATTTTTGCATTCAAAGCCATATCTTTTTCATTCTTTTGATCAAATCTCTTGCATTATAAATACACAACACATTCATAAGACTAAAGGATCTAAACCCTAGCCCCATGAAGCAACCCTAATTTTCTCAAAATTCTTACAAAGTTGCAATTTTCGAATTCTATTTTTCAGCAGGTTTCAAGGAGATTCAAGCATTCCATTGCCTTCCTGAGCATTCCAGGAGTTGACCCCAACCCTTACACGAAGCCAAACCTTCCTGCATTGGCTACACAAGTCTCACCGTTTGGTATTTTCCCGAATTCATTTTCTTTGATTCATGCATTATTAACTATTTTCGATTGTTTGTATGAACTCAGATATCCATTAGATCATGATTGATGCATTACATGTGAGCTTTTACGCATAAATCATGAACTACCATTGTTAGGGCTTCTAGGTCCGTTTGTTTCGAAACTCACTTTCCAGGCCGATTCAAGACGAAAGGACACCACCATCGTGTTCGCAGTCCTCGAATTAGGGGTGGTCCCTCTTGCTCTTTATTCGCTATTTTGCGTGTTTCAGTGAGGAGGTCACGGAGAAGGCGCATCGAGTTCTAGCTCCAGCTGGCCGACTCTTGACTCAAAGTAGGTCGGAAGCGCTGGAGCGATCCGATTCGCTCTCACGTTATAAACTGGGCCCACGTTGACCGTGTTTGAAAATTCAAACATGACACGTTGCAACACTTATAAGCCATTGATTCCATTCCTAAAACAACAAGCAAGCTCGGCTCGCTGGTAACACGTGTTGGTTTATCCAGAGGTCCTGGGTTCGATTCTGGCTTCCAGCAATTCTTTTTTATCACTTTTCCAAAACTAACTCTTTTTTCTTTATTTTCTTAATATTTTCTATTTCATTTGATTTATCTTCAAATAATTTTCTCATGCATTTAAAATCACCAAAAATAATTTCTTTTGCATTTAGGTTAAAAATGTTTATTTAATTTTTGACATTAAAATTAATATTTTTGCATGCATATTTTAATTAATTGTTAATTAACCATTAAATTGACTTTTAATTATTTTTCTCCATCAAAACCAATCCTGAAAATTCCCAAAAAATTACTCTATCATCTAATTATCATGGCTAACCCAAAACATTTTCTTCATTCAAAGTTTTCTTTTATTAACGTATTTTCTCTTATGCGAATTTCTTATATTTTCTCGATTATTATGTATCTTACAGTTGTAATAGTTAGGATCTATTTTCGCATTCTTTCAATATTTATAATCGCCATGGATGTAACAGCTTAGACTTTACCGCACTTATGTAATCGCCCAAAGCCATGTAATAGACATTATTTCCGCATTTACATTTCCGCACTTTCCGCACCTATAACCGTATTAGGTATGGCAAGATAAAAAACCAACATAGATCACTTCTATTCCAAGATAATCAATTTAACCACACACACATACCCTTAGTAATTCTTCTTCGAAAGTCGAACGCAGGTACCCAGCACCGCTGCTACAACATATCATCATAGTCCTCGACATGGCCTACGAAAACATGATCTGTCCTCGATTGTTGCTCAAAGTGATGATCGTCTTTCGAACGTGCTAGATAAAGTTGTTTTTCATGTCTTTCATGTCCTTTACATCCAATGAATAGGTTGTTTACCAACCAATGGTACGGATAACAATATTCTAAAGGAAAGTAAGACATAACGACCATTCTCGAGTAGTAATAAGATTTTAGTTGCTTGCCTATCAAATATCTTTCACACCTCACTTTTGTCAAAGTTCAAACTTTCAAATGAAACATTTCGAACACTTTGTATACATTCTTACGAATCATTAAAGTCAGCAAATGCCTTTCAAATATTTTTGTCAACACACGAAAGCAACTTTAAAGATGAGCAGAAGAGCCCGTAGATAATCATGGATAGGACCTTCCCTTCATTCCTTACTCGTAATCTATCAGGTCTTTTTCGTTTTCACCTTCCTTAATTGATAAAGAAAAGTCGATGGTGACTCTTACTATCCACAACCGTGATACTGAACCGACTTTGTAGGATTTTTGTATCCAAATGTGCGGATAGCAAGAGTCGCCACCGACTTTTATTTTTATCCAATTAAGGGAAGGTAAAAGTAATGTAAAAGACCTTCGTTAGATTCTCGAGTTCGGAGAATGGTTATGAAAAGGGAAGGTATTAGCACTTTCCATCCGTAGTTATCTACGGCTCTTAGTTGCTCTAGATCACTTTTTAAAATTGCTTTCGTGTGTTTGAAAAGATGTTTTGAAAAGGTATTTCGCTTGACTTTGTAATGATTCATGTAGGAATGTATACAAAGTGTTCGAAATGTTTTTGTTTTGAAAAGAAACCGAACTTTGAAAAGGGTGTGTGTGAAAAGCATTTGATAGAGCGAGCAACTAAAAGACTTATTTACCCACCTTAATTGGTCGCTTTTGTACTTCTATTCCTTTAGAATAGCGCTAGCCATACCATTAGTTAGTAGGTAGCTCCATTCGCTGGATGTAAGCGGACATTCGAAGGACATCGATGGTCATAGAAGGCAACTCAGAAAGTATCCTAGCACATTCGGGACTATCATCATTTTTCGTAGGCACAATCGAGGGTCAAGATCATGTATTCGGAGGCGACATCGTGGGTCTTATGATCTTTGTATCAAGGGACTATGATGATTTGTTTTGAAGGCAACGGTGCTAGAATACCTCACGCTCGAGGGACTTGACCATTTGAAATCGAAGGCATCGAGAGAATTACCCTAAGGTGCGTGTGAAAGAAGTGTATCAAATCGAATATATTATCTTGAAGATTAGTGGGCTATGTTCATTGTTATCTTGCCATACACGCCTAATTACTAGCAATTGATAAGGGTGCGAAAGTAAATGCGGAATGTAAAGGCGAAAGATAAATCCTACGCTATTACATGGCTTTGGGGCAGATACATAATTTAACGTGCGGAAAATAAAACCCTAGATTAAACTATTACAACCCATGAGCAATTACATTATTGGAAAAAATAGAATGATAAAAAGAAAACGTCCGAATCGGAGCAACCTGTGAAAGAATAAGAGATCGGAAAATGCAATATGAATCGAACAAGAGAAAAATGTTAGAAAAATGCAAATTTTAATATGAGAAAATTAATATATGCTGGAAATAAGATAAATAAATTAAAATAATTTTTTGGGATTTTTTGGAAAAGATTTAATAATTAAAATGCAATTATAATGATTTAAATGCTAAAATAAAAATAAAAATAAATATGCATGCAAAAAGATATTTTTTAATTTATTAAATTAAATAAAGGTTTTCTGAAAATAAATGCGAAAATAAAATATTTTTTGGTAATTTTTTAATGCGGAATAAAAAATATGAAAACAATTAAAATAATATGAAAATATTGAATAAATAGAAAATATGAAAATATTGAGAAAATTGAAGTTTGGGAAAAAGAAACCAAAACCGGTGCAAGCAGGATTCGAACTGAGGACCACAGGGAGTATCTATGCACAGTGAATGCCTTATCCACCACGCCAGCTTGCACTTGTTGTCATGGAATGGAAACGGATGATCATGAGATGCACACGCCGCTGCTGGAAAGTCAAGGATACAACGGTGGGGTCCTCATGAGAGAGCGAATCGAGGTCTGATGCGCCACGCCTCGCGTCGGAGTCAACAGTCGCCGACGGAGCTCTAGCTATCGCCTTCTCCCGACGAGGATTTTGAAACCGCAAAATACGAAATTTAAAAGAGAAAGAAGGACCTTGTCCCCTAAATCGACCCCGAGTTCAATGGTGGTATGCTTTTCCCCGAAAACGCCTCAGATAGGCCGGTTCGATTCTCTCTAGAACCCTAACCATGGCATCATGCTTTTGACGCTCAAACCGCTAACGATGGCCAGATCATGCATAATGAACCTCATGAACACATTAAAGGCATTAGAAACAATTAACACGTAATAATCAAATGCAAAAACAAGAAAAGTTGAATATGTATGTATGTATGCGCGATTCGGACGATTTAATCAAAGGCAATGGTGCATTCTTACTCAAACCTACCCAATCGAGCACGATGGAACGATGTTTGAGGTCAAACCGCTGAAATTGAAACACAATTTTCTACAATTTTGAAAAATTTTGCAAGAGTTTGGGTTTGTTTTAGGTTGGTTTCGTGTCCATGCTTGTACATAATGTCGAGTATTTATAGAGAGGATCGAGAGGAAAAAGGAATGGAAAAGATTTGATTGGAGCATTCAATATTTTTCAAATAAAAATCAAATTTTGAAAGAAATTTGATTTCTCCTTCAATGCATGATCAAGCACGAATTTGGCAAGTATCTTGGGCTTTCTTGGACATTAAGGAACATATAAAATCACCTTTTAGAAAAATATGATTTTCATATTTTATATAATTTAATTTTGAATTAAATGTTCTAAAATTCAAAATAAAATCAATAAAATAGAAAATTGCCATGGTCAAGCATTTATGGGTCAAAAATATTGTCATGAACAAGTTTGATCAAAAGATTATAGGCCCATTTGGAAAATTTTGCATTTTGACCAAAATGTCCTTTGTGCAATCATTCAAAATCGCCCAACTTCGAATGGTGTATCTTGCTCAATTTTCCACATTTTGAGTGTTTTGGACTTTTGGAAAGCTCTAAGAGTCCTCTAAACAATTTCTTTGGTCTCATCTCAATTGAGTTACCATGCTCAATATATCTTCAAAACAAAAGTTGACTTTTGTTGACTTTGAAAATGACCAGAATGTTTTGAGCTATACCTCTCAAATGAAGCATTTTTGGACATTCTTGTGAGACATGAAGTTGTAGAGAATTGAATTTCCTTCAAAATGAGCTTTGTGGAAAATTTCGAGAAAGTATGAGAAAGTTATGATCATTCAAAGTTCATTGACTTTTCACCTAAACCCTAATTTAGAAAGTTCGACTTTTCGAGCAAATCTTGAGTTTTCTTGATGAATCATGATCAACCCTTGATCAAATGATGAATGTAACTTCAAAATGAGGATGTTGACCAAAAATCGAAGTTTTGACCGTATGTTGACCACAATTGACTTTTTGTCCAATACACCCGATTTTCAACCATCCGAGCAATTGTTTGAGGAAACTTGACTCATGAGGCTCAAACTTGACATGGAGAATCTTTGAAGCATATGAGGAGGCATGAAGACCATTGAGATGTTGGAAGTCCATCTTGACTTGAGAGATACCAAACCCTAGTTTGGGTTGATTGTCTAGAGAGAGTTTGTCCGATCAACTCTCGAGGAATCCTCGAGCATATATGTATGAAATCTCGAGTATGGAGGGAAAATTTGGGGTATGATATGCCCTGCTCAATCTTCTTATACCGGAGGGTTAGATTGACACGCTTGTCTTTCGCGACCGGAGGTAGAAGATGATGAACACCGAGTACACCGAAAATTTGCACTCGCTATCGGGCGATGCGGAATGGGCTTACAGATGCCATTTGGAGAAGTTGAGATCACCGGGGAACCAGTCGCACGCTAGACTCGAGGTTGTCAATAGGAGAGCGACGAGATGGGCTTAAGATGCCATCCGAAAGGTCGATGCCGGGAGTGAGTCGATGTTAGACTTCGTGTTCACTTTGAATGAAGTTATTGGTCCGTATTGATTTTTAACCATATACGCAGATTCGAAAGTGAAGAAATGTTGATAAGTAGTCGGAGATGGGCTTAAGATGCCATCCAAGGCAACCGAGTCGACGCTAGACTCAGAGTCGCTGTTGGTAATCGAGGAATCTAATAAGTCTTCGTGCCGATTACTCCGAGGGAGATAGAGTTGGCAAGAATGTGGATAGCTTCCCCTGGCATCGGTGTCGATCCATTGCTCGTTATCGAGGATAACGAAAGATGGTCTTCTGGATAGTTTTCCGCTTGCCTGGGCTTAACTCGACCACCGTCGGAGGACAACCAAGGGCGGTCTTCGATAGTTTTCCGCTTGCTCGGGCTTAATCTCGGACTCGTTTGCTGGCGGATCAGCACTGCTTTGGAGAAAACAAGAGAAACTTTGATAGAATATTCATAGTTTTATGCAAAGTATGATGCACGATTGTATATGAATGACATATGCATGAAGTATGATTTTATGAGAAATGTATGGATGATGAATGTTGTGATATTTCAAAACATATCCATCTTCAAGAAGATGCGATGCCTGCTTCAAGATTTCCGACTTCTCGGGAATCGTAGGTGAGAACCCCGCTGAAAGGGAAGAAGGATATCCCGGATTCCTCCGATGCACTATCCGACCAAGTCTGGGCCTAGATATTGTTGAGGAGGTAGATCGAAACCTCGTTGGAGATCCATGACCCCGCCGAGGAGAACTGGGAGGCGATCCGCTGGGGACCTTGTAGATCCCGCTGAGGAATTTTAAGAGGCGCCCACCGGGATTCCGAGTGTAGATCTCACCGAGAGCATTTGATGGTTTGAGAGACCGCCAAGAGTCTGAGTCCTGTAACCTCCGGGAATAAAAGGTGTATGTTTCTCCGATGCACTATCCGACCAAGTCTTGTGTCCGATACGCGCCGGGAGAAGGGGAATCGAGATACTACCGGGATAAATACTGACTGGGACGGGTGTTATCACTGGAGATCATGTAACATTGCTCTTGAGTGGAATCACCGCAGGATTAACATATACCGGGAGGTTTGTGGTGAGTGACACCTTGGGGATCATGCTCTGGGGAATGCTTTGGTGACTTTCGCCGTCGTCCCAATTCCCGGAGCCTCGAGTAAGTATTTTTGTATGTTCACTTTTCATATGTTTGTGATTAGATTCTTATTGTCAAACGCGATAGTCATTCAAAGCAAACGTTGGACTTATTGCAAATAACAACAATGTAAATTGTAAAGAGAAAGAAGCTTATGCTTATTTGAATGATGGCCAAGTTGTTTATACACAAGAAAAGTAAAAGCTATGCGAAACAATCTCGTTAAGTTCCAACTATGCTAGTACTCATATATTTCGACTATCTCATCTCCTTGTCACAAGAGAAAGTGAGTAGACCGATCTTCGCCATTTGAACCTTGAATGCCGATAGTAGTCCGGAAGGTGTGATCCGAAGGGACATAGTCGACGCTTAAATCCCTAATTTTGCCTAGACCTCCTTTCGGTTTTCACCAACGATACCTTTTTGCCCAAGCCGCCTTTTCGTGTTTTCGACTTGCCGTGTACATGTTTTGTATATATCCTTTATTTTGCCCGAACCTTTGGTTCGCCAGATGCCCTTATTTTGCCTAGGCTACCGACCTAGCGGGTCTCTTTATGCGTAGTATTTTTGACTATGTCTCGCTCACTGTGGTGAAGTCTTCACCATCCATGGTGCTAAGTATCATAGTCACCGGAAAATACGTTTTGACTACAAATGGTCCCTCATAGGTGGAGTCCATTTCCCGGATCACCTGTGGAAGAATGATGCGCTGACTACTAGATCACCGACTTGGTAGACTTGCTCGACCTTCTTATTAAATGCTCGATCATTCGCTTTTGATAACTGTCCATGGCGATGATGCGAGTCGCTTTCATCAATCAAATTAATCATGAATCGAACCCAATCGCCTCGCTAACTCGCCTCCTGAGGACTCGTCGAGGGTATCTCAACTCGATGGGTAAGACGACTTCCATACCATATACGAGAGAGAAGGAGTCCCTCGCTGATGTCCGGTCAGAGCGATAACCATGAAGAGCAAATGGTAACATCTCATGCCAATCTTTGTAAGTCATGCCATCTTCTCAGATAACCTTCTTAATGTTCTTGTCGGCTTCCATCGCGCTGCTCATCTTAGGCCGATAAGGAGAAGAGTTGTGATGCTTGATCTTGAATCATGTGTAGTTCTTGATCATCTTATTGTTGAGATTAGAGCCGTTATCCGTGATAATCCTTTCTGGGTGCCATACCGATGATAAGATTATATTTGATGAATCGAGCCACTACATTCTTGGTAACAGATGCATACGAGGCCGCTTTCTACCCACTGGTGAAATAATCTATTGCCACAAGGATGAAACGATGTCCATTGGAAGTCAGGGCTTGATTTCTCCAATCATGTCAATGCCCCACATTGCAAAAGGCCAAGGAGAAGTTAAAACATTCGAGGTAATCAAGGTACGGTACTTTGTCAAGATAACCGCACTTGTGACAAGATCGAGCATAGCGGTGACAATCGCCCATGGTGGACCAATAGTAACCTGCTCGTAATCTTCTTAGCCATCGACGTCCATCGGAGGGTACCAAATGCGCCTTCGTAACTCTTCCATGATACGCATGGTTTTCTCGTCTACACAATGAGACAAGTCATGGTCTTGTATAAGATGTCATATCGAGGAAGAATTTGGATGCTAATCTTCTCATGAACTCTTATCATTAATGTATGCCCTCGGATATTCCCGAGTCTCAAGATACCTCTTCACGCCATAGTACCAAGGTTTCTTCTCGCCAAGCTCATAACAATACGCTGTTCGTCGAACTTCTCAATGATGATCCGGGAGCCTCGTTGTCCCATCCGACCTTGAACATAGATGACATAGTAGCCATGCGCCAACCGATCTCTTCTCGTGGAATGTGATCAAAAGTAATCTCTTCAAAGTAGGGATCAAACTTAGAACATGCTCGACACGGAATGAGATTCGGATGCTTCGATCCCACTCGCCTTAACTCGACCGATCACCAAAGCCGAGTTCCATACACTTGTAAGAACTTGATTCTTAAGTCCATAGCCTTTAATACCCATGATGCACGCTCAGATTCGCCATGTTGTTCGTGCAATCGAAACATAATGGCGTGAAAGGCGATGTCCACTGTAGGGATGTAATGATGGCGCCAATGCCATTGCTGCGCTTGAGGCTCCATCAAAGACCATGGTCCATCGGGATCCTTGTTCGTGTCCTTCGTCTGGCCTCGGTTCTTCACAATCAGAATTAGTAAAACATCTTCGTCTCGAAATTGAATCGCATAGATCGATAGTCATCTACGGCTTGATGAGCCAAATGATCGGCTACTACACTTCCTTTGATCGCTTCGAGAAGTGTACCGATGTCATATTCGGTCAAGATCATTTGCCATCTTGCTATTCTTCCCGAGAGAGTCGGTTTCTCAAAGATGTATTTTATCGGATCCATCTTGAAATCAACAAGGTAGTGAGTCAACATATATCGCCTTAGGGCGGCAGCCAAAGCGCTGTAAGTTTTCTCGAGTCGGAGTATCTTGTTTCACGCGGTAAACTTTTGCTAAGGTAGTATATTGCATGCTCTTTTCGACTGCACTGCCATGTTGCCCCAACACACACCCCATCGAGTTCTCTAACACCGCAAGTACATGATAAGAGGTCTTCCTTCTGGCATAAGTATGTGAGGATTCCGTAGGTATTCCTTGATTTTGTCAAAAGCGATCCGCAATCGCTGCCCATTCCACTACTTGATCTTTCTTTAGTAACTTGAAAATTGGCTCACAAGTAGCGCTATGTGCAATGAATCGCAATGTAGTTCAATCGCCCAAGAAACCTCGACTTCCTTTTCGGGAGTCGGCATCTCTTGAATAGCTTTAACCTTCGCAGGTCAACCTCAATACCTCTTCCACCGACTACAAACCCTAGGAGTTTTCCTGACCGACTCCAAAGGTGCACTTGTGGGATTCGCCTCAATCATTTTTTAACTGTCAGCTTCGTAAGTGATCAAGATGTTCTTCTTCGCCCAGGATCGAGCTATCATGTCGCCGACGAGACCTCTATCTCGTGATGAATCATGTCATGAAACAATGCCACCATAGCGTCGATAAGTGGCGCCTTTCACCGAACGGCATAACCTTGTAGCGTAGTGCCCCACCGTAACGAAAAGTAGTCTTCCATGTCTGTGGAGCCTTTTGATCCGATTGTAACCGAGAAACCATCCATGAAGGAGAAAACCTTATATGGCAAAGGTTGTCAACCGTAACATCAATACGAGGAAGTGGGAAATCGCCTCTGACTTGCTTTGTCGTATCTCAGAATCCACACACATTCGCATTTTGCCATCCTTCTTAGGTACGGCACCACATTAGCAACCCACCGTGGATAGGAAGTAACGGCTAGAAACCCAATTGAACCGCTTCATAACTTCGGCTTTGATTTTCTCTCGACATTTTCAGACGACGCGATTTAACCTTCGTTTCACCGAGAACACCTTCTTTGTAGGCAATCGTACCACAATATCAATGTCCAAACCCGCATGTCTTCGTATGACCAAGCAAAACCTCGATATAGTCTCAAGATCCGAACCAACCTTTTTAACGCTGCCTCAAGACCCGCCTCCTACTTGATCTCTTTCGTCTTCAAGACTCAAATTACGACCTCAACTTGCTCTTGGTGGTCAGATAACTCGCTTCTTCAGTAGCACCGCAAGTTCTCCCGGCACTTCACAATCTTCCTCACTTTCGCCTTCTACTTGGTAGATCGGATTATCAAAGTCATATTTAGCACTAGCATAGTCATATTAACTAGATTCGAGTGATTCGCAGTTGTATCACGGGGTGTGTAAGAAACACATAGCTTTTGAAGGTGATAAAGTAAAAGAAAGAAAACAAACAATTGAATGCAAAAGTCCAACGAATTTATTGAATGAAAATACGCAAACGAAAGATAATAACCTCGCAACGAGCCATGATGCCCGCAAGGCACTAGGCTTTCAAAGTTTATTGTTCAAAACATAAAGAAATACGAAAAGCAAAACAAAACAAGAGCAATTACTCCCGACTAAAGGAGATTGGTATGACGCCTTCGGCCTTCCAATTGTCGAGCCCATGATCCGAGTCGAAGATCCACTTGCCGATGTCGGGTTGTCGCCGCCTTCTATAGCATGGATTCCACTGGCCGATGCGAAGGGAAGTTGGCCGCACGTCGCACGATCATCTTTCGACCCTCGATGGTGAAGCCTAAACCGCCTTGTCGATTTGAAAGGAAGATCGTGGAGCTGACCCCAAACAAGACTACCTCCTTGTTCAACAAAGAGTTGAGCATCTTTCAATGAGGCCATCCTAGGCGGAGCTTTAGCCACTTCAGAATGATAGGAGAGTCACTGTGCATGACTGGTATTGTTTCAAAAGCTTGACAGGAGTCTCAAGAATTCACCCTCCATCTCGAGGTATCGAACGACCGTAGATGACCGACATATATTCTTCTTCACCACACATCAGAATAACCTTCCCTTTCACCGGTATTTCAACTCGATGCAAGGTGAATACCGCCCTATGTATCCAAGGCGCCCAAGTAGCACGAATAAGTCGGACGGATGTCCATGACAAAGAAGTGGAATCAAAAGTCCGGGAACCGACTTTAACAGCAGAGTGAGTTTCCAAGTACTGCTCGCTTAGAACCATCAAAAGCTCTCACGATTATGTCACTGGTCTCGTAACCAACCCTTCGACATCAAGCCGATCAAAAGCGCCTTCTAGGATATTCGAGCGTAACCGTGTCAACCAAAACATGAGACAATGTAACGCCTTGCATTCAACAGTAGATGTGCAAGGCTTTGTTGTGTTTCTTTCCTAGGAGTCAAATCAAGATCGAGAAACCTAGGCTTGTTGGCAGCCGCTAGCAATACAAACTTCGAATCGATCGCTGGTAGTGTCTTCAAGCACATGAGCATTCTTCGTAAACTTTACCAAGGCATTAGCACGAGCCACTGAGCACAAGAGCAAAGCGAGCATGGAAATCTTGGATGGAGTCTCGTCCTAACTGCTCCACAACATTGTAATCACTCTTCTTGATGATCTTCGATTTTCCTCCATTTCTTGCTTGAGGTGTCTTCGAATTCCTTTGGTACTTCGCCGAAAGGTGATGAGTCACCGTTCTTTTCCTCTAGCTTGGGATATTGGTTGGTAATGAATGCGAAAGTCGCAGTGTCTTTGGAGGAGAGATCTCTCGAGAGAATACCCTTCCGCTCGTCACCTTATCGATCCTGATGTTGTCGATGTCGTGAATAAACTTCAGAAGAAGATCTTCAATAGTCGAGGGTCTTGCTTGACGCCATGATAGTAAACATCACCCATAGTTCCAAGGGATAGCTTTGTCGAGGAATATGGAATGTCTTGAGAAGTAATGATGAGAGGTGCCACTCTAGGCAGGATCGCAGAGGAAATCCTTATCGTTAACATCAAGATAGTCTTCTCGGAAATCGTCACCCCATCCTCGCCTTTAACATCTTCAATAGGAATTTTGTAGCTCTCGTGAACAAAGTATTTCACCATGTAGTCATATTTTCCACTGGCTGCCCCAAGGTATCCCACACGATGGCACGCTGCTTGCATTGTCAATCTTCAACTTAGACATTTCTTCACACGCAAGCAGTGGTTTCGTAAATAGTATCTCACGGTTGTCCATCATACATCGAACACGCCTTCTCAACCAAGCACAACCATCGTGTGCACGAGCACCAACGATAATTCTCCGGCATCCCGATTGACACCGCTTGCAACAAATTCTTCTTAATACCATCGAGGGATGGTCAAGTCATCTATGTTGAAAACATAAGTATCATCACCAACATGGAACTTGTCATGGTTAGGCATAGGCGCTGATCACATTCGAGTCTCAACAGAGGATCAAATTAACCGCTTAGCTTCAATCATATCTTGAAGTTGTTCTTCGTGAGCCCAACAATTGTCGTTGTCGCCCTCGGCTATTGGAATAGTAAGCACACTTAGCATTAGGATTGTACTGGAGAGGAAGTGTTGACATTCCGAGGAGGATCCCAAGGTAATCACCGCTTTCAACATGTGTTGCAAGGCTCATGACAATGGCATGTTGATCTTGTAAATTGTCTCGTGGCGCTGCCTGCCACGCTGTCTTTGCCGAGGTCAGGCCGATGTAGGATCGAGATCACAACCGCCTCACGCATTGAGCGGGCGGACTTGCCTCGGCTTTTCCGACCATACACAAGATTAGCTTTTCTTAGCACCAAAAGATCTCTTCGCAAAGATTCAAGATGACTTACATGGATCTTCCCACTTTGATACTAGCTTCAATGCGCCGTCAATATCACTTGAATCCAGATGAAGAATTTCCAATCGATGATTGAAGAACGGGCCCGCTGTTCCCATGAACATATCAACCAACTCCCTATGGACAAAGGTGGTCGAACTCACCGCTAGATCTCTCCACTTCGAGCATACCTTGAACTTCGTCACGACCCATAGACATGCTTTGTAGTTGCATGCGAGTGGGTGTCAATTCAAGATTGTACTCATACGTCAGAAAGCATCGCCTAAGTCACCCAAGCACGGTACGGCCATTCTCTAGCCGATAGTACCATTCCAACTGGTTCCGACAAACTCTCTTGAAAAAGTGCATCCACAACTTTCCGTCATCGTGGGATTGATCTTCCGACATAGGACTTCAAATGCTTTGGGCAAGACATGCCATCATACTTAGCAAAAGTAGGAACTTTGAACTTGGGAGGAATCACAACACCAGAACAAGACTCGATTATCAAAGTTCAGCCCGACATCTTCGTGTTTTCCACAAGATTCGACGATCTTCAAGTTGTTTGTACTTGTCATCTTCATCGTAGTGTTGGCTATAATCATAATGGTCCTCCTCCTCTTTGGTTCACGCTGCCACCTTCATCACCCTGGTACTCTGTATGGACACTTCCTTCAGAGAGCTCAATACGGCTAACCACTTTAGGACCCCTTGAAACGCTCTACCCATGTCGAGGAGACCAACAACCTTCTTCTTCTTGTTGATGAGCTTCTTCGATCTTCTTGGCCTGGACCAAGTTGGTGAACATCAAACCGAGCATTCCGAGCTTGGAGATCTTTGATACTGCTCAAGAGCATTTCGCTAAAATAAATAGCGAGCAAATGAGAAAACCAATCTCCAATGTAATGCAATGTTATGCTATGCTATGCAATGTTTATGCGAATGCAATGCAATGTTTTCAAGGACCTTAGAGATTTAAATTTGTTAAACAAGCAATGAACAAACATTTATTAGTACTCTTTTATTATTCTTTCTTTTAAGTACAAGAGATAGTTCAAAACAATAAAAAACATAAACATCCTAAAGCTCTAAGTCTCCCATGGGCGCTTCCTCTGGTGCCGATGTAAGCGCTGATGTTTCGCCTCCTCGTGAAGTAGCTTGGTCAACTCTAACACTTTCTTCTCACTTGCATAACACCGAGCTTCAAAGGTATCCTTTCTTCTTGTCGAATCCGTGATCTCTTCAAGTCTTCAAAATCGTGAGCATGTCGTCGATGGAGAACAAGATAGGTACGCCACCTATAGCAACAGTTCCATAATTACCGTAGAACAGCGTGAATGGCATCATGAGGTTTCGAGCTCGAGTTCGCACCCATTGAGGTAAGGTTCCCAAGGAATGGAGTTCGGTGCCCCAAAGTCTTGGTATCGCCTTCTTTACCATGCCCCAAGCATGTATGAACCTTCGCTTGCACTCGAGATCGTGGTGTAGTCGAACACAACATCTTGGAGAAGCATATCATGTGGACCATCTCTTCTGCAAAACCAAACCGACGAGAGCTAGAGAAGGGTCAGTAATACTTCCTTATACCAAGGAGCGTACATTAGGAATTCTCCACAACGCCAATGAATGTGAAATCTTTTGAGAGAAAAGATTCCAACGGATATCTGAATGAGAGAGTGACATCAATCTTTGAGACCATCTCAACCTTTGTTCATTCTTCAAAATCGATGGAGGAAGGTGCTAAATAAACCACCTTGAAAGTAACGGATACAACACATGAGAGTTCCTTGTCTCTTAGTAGTACGAGTGTGGAGAGAATGTAGCATATCTCCAAGTAAAGTAGGCATCGGATTACGGTAAGGAATAACTTGATGGCGCTTGACATCTATGAATTGATCCGAGTTAGGAATAGAACCAAACCATAAATTAGCAAGGCCACAATGTCTTCAAATGCATGGAAACTCATAACTTTGAGGAATTCTCGCTTTCTTAATTAGAAACTTAGCAAGTAAACCCTTAACTCCACTTCTAGTTTCCCAATTGGCTTCAATGTCCGAGCGCTTAAGATGTAAGGTCGATGCAATGTCTTCGAACTTAGGAACCTTTTCCAAACCGTGAATGGCATTTGGTCAAGAATAGTTATCCCAAGTAGCTTAGAGAACTCTTCCAAGGTAGGAACCAACCGATAACTGAAATGTAAAGCAATGGTGTTTCGGATCAAAGAACCGAATAGGACATGCATCATATCTTCTTCAAAACCGAGATAACCAAATCAAGCAGATAACCATGTCTTTGATGAACCGAGCATGGTCGGAATTTCAAACCAATTTTTGAGTGAGAAGGATACCCATGAAGTTGATTCGATAGTCTTTCTAGAAGCCATAATCCCTACAAAACAGAGCAAAGATAAATCCCTAGGTCCTTGAAATAGTTAGAAATGATATGCAATGCGAATGATGTCATGATGTCATGTTTAGCACACACAAACAATTCACACAATGAGCCTAGGTTAAGGCTCGCATGAGGTATAGGTGATTACCCCACCAAAAGTTCGAGTTGGTTCATCCCGCCCTATAATAGTAACCGGTTCTAGGAATCTCATATCATGATCTTTCTCGAGGCGCTTATTTCAATACGGCCAAGTGGTCGATCGAAAATGTCCCAAAAGTCTAATCTCAATGAGCGTAGCATCGAGTATCAACCAACCCCGTCTACACCAAAGCCGCCATCTCACTACCTTCTAATGGCAAGATGGGTCAATTAAGGTTCTAAAAGTTTTGTTAGCGCTGATGACACCACGCAGAAGCCAAATACTATCTTCAACTTGGGAATGAAGAGTATCGACAACCAAAGTGTCACGCTAACGTAGCCATCATGTTGACCGCTTAGTTATACGCCCAGCGGCCGCGATGATCTAATGCCACTTACCTAAAAGGAAACCCGGATCCGTGTAGGATCCCCAACAATATAATACCCAAACAACCCTTAAAGATAAAGCATACAACCAAACAAAAGCAAGAAGATGATCTAGAAACCCTAAGGCAATTCTCTCTTTAGGTGTATTCTCACAGAGTCGCCAGCCTGGATACGTGAACTCGACTTTGTAGGATTTTTGTATCCAAATGTGCGGATAGCAAGAGTCGCCACCGACTTTTATTTTTATCCAATTAAGGAAAGTAAAAGTAATGTAAAAGACCTTCGTTAGATTCTCGAGTTCGAGAATGGTTATGAAAAGGAATGTATTAGCACCCTTTCCATCCGTAGTTATCTACGGCTCTTAGTCGCTCTAGATCACTTTTAAAATTGCTTTCGGTGTTTGAAAAAGATGTTTTGAAAAGGAATTTCGCTTTGACTTTGTAATGATTCATGTAGGAATGTATACAAAGTGTTCGGAAATGTTTTGTTTTGAAAAGAAACCAACTTTGAAAAAGAGTGTGGTGTGAAAAGCATTTGATAGAGCGAGCAACTAAAAGACTTATTTACCCACCGTAATTGGTCGCTTTTGTACTTCTACTCCTTTAGAATAGCGCTAGCCATACCATTAGTTAGTAGGTAGCTCCATCGCTGGATAAGCGGACATTCAAGGGACATCTGATGGTCATGAAGGCAACTCAGAAAGTATCCTAGCACATTCAAGGACTATCATCATTTTCGAGGCGACAATCGAGGGTCAAGATCATGTATTCGGAGGCGACATCGTGGGTCTTATGATCTTGTATCGGGACTATGATGATTTGTTTGAAGGCAACGGTGCTAGAATACCTCTACGCTCGAGGGACTGACCATTTGAAATCGAAAGGCATCGAGAGAATTACCCTAAGGTGTGTGAAAGAAGTGTATCAAATTAATATATTATCTTGAAGATTAGGGCTATGTTCATTGTTATCTTGCCATACGCCTAATTACTAGCAATTGATAAGGGTGCGAAAGTAAATGCGGAATGTAAAGCGGAAAGATAAACCTACGCTATTACATGGCTTTGGGGCGTATACATAATTTAACGTATGGAAAATAAAACCCTAGATTAAACTATTACAACCCATGAGCAATTACATTATTGGAAAAATAGAATGATAAAAGAAAACGTCCGAATCGGAGCAACCTCGTGAAAGAATAAGAGATCTAAAATGCAATATGAATCGAACAAGAGAAAATGTTAGAAAATGCAAATTTTAATATGAGAAAATTAATATATGCTGGAAATAAGATAAATAAATTAAAATAATTTTTGGGATTTTTGAAAAGATTTAATAATTAAAATGCAATTATAATGATTTAAATGCTAAAATAAAATAAAAATAAATATGCATGCAAAAAGATATTTTTAATTTATTAAATTAAATAAAGGTTTTCTGAAAATAAATGCAAAATAAAATATTTTTGGTAATTTTTAATGCGGAATAAAAAATATGAAAACAATTAAAATAATATGAAAATATTGAATAAATAGAAAATATGAAAATATTGAGAAAATTGAAGTTTGGGAAAAGAAACCAAAACCTAAAGGTGATTCGAACCGAGGACCACAGGAGTATCTATGCACGTGAATGCCTTATCCACCACGCCACTGCACTTGTTGTCATGGAATGGAAACGGATGATCACGAGATGCACATGCTGTCGAAAGTCAAGGATACACCACCTGGGTCCTCGCGATGAGAGAGCGAATCGGGTCGCGCCACGCTTGCCTCGTGTCGGAGTCAAGTCGCCGACGCCTAGCTCCCGCCGCCTTCTCCCCGACGAGGATTTCAAACCGCAAAATACGAAATTTAAAAGAGAAAGAAGGACCTTGTCCCCTAAATCGGACCCCGAGTTCAATGGTGGTATCGCCTCGAAAATCAGATAGGCTTGGTTCGATTCTCAACAGCCTAGAACCCTAACCATGGCATCATGCTTTGACGCTCAAACTCTAGCGATGGCCCGATCATGCATAATGAACCTCATGAACACATTAAAGGCATTAGAAACAATTAACACAAGGTAATAATCAAATGCAAAAACAAGAAAAGTTGAATATGTATGTATGTATATGCAATGATTCGACGATTTAATCAAAGGCAATGGTGCATTCTTACTCAAACCTACCCAATCGAGCACGATGGAATGATGTTTGAGGTCGAAACCTCTGAAATTGAAACACAATTTTCTACAATTCTTAAAAATTTTTGCAAGAGTTTGGGTTTGTTTTAGGTTAGGTTTCGTGTCCATGCTTGTACATAATGTCGAGTATTTATAGAGAGGATCAAGAGAAAAAGGAATGGAAAAGATTTGATTTGGAGCATTCAATATTTTTCAAATAAAAATCAAATTTTGAAAGAAATTTGATTTTCTCCTTCAATGCATGATCAAGCACGAATTTGGCAAGTATCTTGGGCTTTCTTGGACATTAAGGAACATATAAAATCACCTTTTAGAAAAATATGATTTTCATATTTTATATAATTTAATTTTGAATTAAATGTTCTAAAATTCAAAATAAAATCAATAAAATAGAAAATTGCCATGGTCAAGCATTTATGGGTCAAAAATATTGTCATGAACAAGTTTGGATCAAAAGATTATAGGCCCATTTGGAAAATTTTGCATTTTGACCAAAATGTCCTTTTGTGCAATTGTCCAAAATTGCCCAACTTCTGAATGGTGTATCTTGCTCAATTTTCCATATTTTTGAGTGTTTTTGGACTTTTTGGAAAGCTCTAAGAGTCCTCTAAACAATGTCTTTGGTCTCATCTCAATTGGAGTTACCATGCTCAATATATCTTCAAAACAAAAAGTTGACTTTTGTTGACTTTGAAAATGACCAGAATGTTTCGAGCTATACCTCTCAAATGAAGCATTTTTGGACATTCTTGTGAGACATGAAGTTGTAGAGAATTGAATTTCCTTCAAAATGAGCTTTGTGGAAAATTTCGAGAAAGTATGAGAAAGTTATGATCATTCAAAGTTCATTGACTTTTCACCTAGAAACCCTAATTTAGAAAGTTCGACTTTCGAGCAAATCTTGAGTTTTCTTGATGAATCATGATCAACCCTTGATCAAATGATGAATGTAACTTCAAAATGAGGATGTTGACCAAAATCGAAGTTTTGACTGTATGTTGACCACGTTGACTTTTTGTCCAATACACCCGATTTTCAACCATCCGAGCAATTGTCGAGGAAACTTGACTCATGAGGCTTGAAACTTGACATGGAGAATCTTTGAAGCATATGAGGAGGCATGAAGACCATTGGAGATGTTGGAAGTCCATCTTGACTTGAGAGATACCAAACCCTAGTTTGGTTGATTGTCTAGAGAGAGTTTGTCTCGATCAACTCTCGAGGAATCCTCGAGCATATATGTATGAAATATCTTGAGTAGATGGAGGGAAAATTTTGGGGTATGACAACAACATTTATGATAAAAGCAAAACAAATCTCAAAGTCGCCTCCCAATCAGACATGTAATCGGCGACTACGGGAGACACCCTAAAGAGAGAATACCTTAGGGATTTTAGATCATTTTAATGCTTTGACTTGCTTGCTTTACTTTTAAAGGGTCTTGGTATTATACTGTGGGGATCCTACCCGGATCCGTGTTTCTTAGGTAAGTAGCAATAGATCGTCGGACCTTTAGACGATATCGAAACGCTCAACATGATGGCTACGTTAGTGACACTTTGATGTCCCGATGCTCCTCATTTCCAAGTCGAGGATAGTATTTGGCTTCATGTGTCATCAAGACTAACTCAACTTTTAGAACCCTAATTGACCCATCTTGGCCATTGAAGGTAGTGAGATGGCCGACTTTGGTGTAGACTAAGGATACCGATGCTACGCTCATTAAGATTATAATTTTGGGATATTTTCGCACCACTTGGTAGTCGGATTGAAATAAAAGCCTACGAGAAAGATCAATGATATGAGATTCCTAGAACCCGTTTACTATTATAGGACAGGATGAACCAACTCAAACTTTGGTAGGTGGACACCTATACCTCATGGAAGCCTTAAACCTAGGGCTATTGTGTGATTTGTTTATGCTTGCTAAACATGACATCATGACATCATCACATTGCATATCATTTCTAACTATTTCAAGGACCTAGGGATTTATCTTTGCTCTGTTTTGTAGGATTATGGCTTCCAAAGACTATCCGAATCAACTTTACGGGTATACCTTCTCAACTCAAAGAATTAGTTTCAAGTTCCCGATCATGCTCGGCCATCAAAAGACATGGTTATCTGACTTGGTTATTCCTGCTTGAAGAAGATATGATGCACGCCCTATTCCAGCTTCTTTGATCCAAACACCATTATTACATTCCAGATTATCGCTAGTTCCTACCTGAAGAGTTCTCTGTTACTGGGATACCATTCTTGACCAAATGCCATTCACCGGTTTGAAAAGTTCCTAAGTACAAAGACATCGATCAAGATTACACCTAAAGCACTCATATCAAGCCAATTGGGAAACAAGAAGTAGAGTTAAGGGTTTACTTGCTAAGTTCCTAATAAAGAAAGCCCGAGAATTCCTCAAAGTTATGAGTTTCAAGAATTCAAGACATCTTGGCTTTGCTAATCTATGGTTTGGTATTGTTTCCTAATCCATCAACTCATAGATGTGAATGCCATCAAGATATTCCTCACCCGCAACCCAATACCTACTTTACATGGAGATATTCTATATTCTCCACACTGCACTATCAAAAGACAAGGAACTCTCATGTGTTGCATACCGCTACTTTCCGTGTGGTTTATTTCGCACCTTCCTCCATCAGATGAAGAACGAGCAAAGATTGAAGTGGTCTCAAAGGCTAATGTCACTCTCTCATTCGATATCCGCTGGTGTCTTTTCTCTCAAAAGGACTTCACATTCATCGAGCCAGGAGAATTCCTAATGTACCACCCTGGCATAAGGGAGGCATCACTTACAACCCTTCTCTAGCTCTACGCCGCTTGGTTATGCTCAAGAGATGGTCCACATGATATTCTCCAAGATATTGTGTTCGACTACAACCACGATCTCCGAATTACCATCAAGGTTCATACACGCCGGGCATGGTAAAAAGACCGATACCAAAACTTTGGGGCACTAAAAATCCATTCCTTGGGAACCTTACATCAAATGGGTGCGAGCTCGAGCTCAAAACCTCATGATGCCATTCACGCATGTTCTACCAGTAATTATGGAACATGTTGCTATAGGTGACGACTTATACCGCTCTCCACCCCGACATGCCTACCGATCTCAAGACTTGAAGAGATCCCGGATTCAATTTTAAAGAAGAAAGAGATACATTCGAAGCTTAGTGCGTGCAAGTGAGAAGAAGGTGCTAGAATTGACCAAGCTGCTTCACGAGGAGCGAAACATCAACGCCTACTTCAACACCAAAAGGAAGCGCCCATGGGAGACTTAGAGCTTTAGGATTTTGTTCTTTTATTTTTCTGAATTATCTTTTGTACTTAAAAAGAAAAAGAGAATAAAAAGAGACTAATAAAGTTTGTTCATGCTTGTTTAACAAATTTAAATTCCTAAAGGTCCTTGAAAACATTGCATTGCATGTGCATAAACATCGATATCATAGCATAACCTTGCATAACAAGTACATCAAGATTGGTTTTCTCATTTTCTCGCTATTTATTTTAGCGTAAATGGCTCTTGAACAGATAACAAAGATCTCCTGTGCTCGTAATGCCTGGGCCTGTGAAGTGGTTACCGCCTGGTCCAAGGCCGAAGATCCGAGAAGCTCATCAACAAGAGGAAGAAGGTCATTGTGTTCTCAACTCGCGACGCCACAAAGGTGGTCCTAAAGTGGTCAGCCGGATAGAGTTCTCATATAAGAGTATCGAAACTGAGGGAAGTATCAAGAACAACGAGGGATACCAGCGTGAGCCTGAGAACAAAGAGGAAGACTATGAGCACAAGAGAACTCTTTTGGAAGATGACAAATACAAACAACTTGAAGACCGTCTCAATATCTGGAAAATCAAAATGTTCGGGTTGAATTTTGATGATCGAGTTTAGTTCCCGTGTGGTAATTCTCGCAAGTTCAAGGTTCCTACTTTTGCCAAGTATGATGGCATCTCTTGTCCAAAGCTGCATTTGAAATCCTATGTTCAGAAGATCCATCCTCACACTAATGACAGGAAGCTGTGGATCCATTACTTTCAAGAGAGTTTATCCAGAGCTCAGTTGGAGTGGTATTATCAGCTAGAGAGTACCCACATCCATACCTGGAATGACTTAGCAGATGCTTTCTACAAGCGCATCAAGACAATGTTGAATTGGCACCCACTCACATGCAACTACAGAGCATGTCTATGGGTCGTGATGAGAAGTTCAAAGAATATGCTTAGAAATGGAGAGATCTAGCAGGTAGAGTTCAACCACCCTTGTCCAATAGGGAGTTGGTTGATATGTTTATGGGAACACTGACAGGCCCATTCTTCAATCATCTGATTGGAAACTCTTCACCGGATTCACCGAAATGATATTGATGGAGAACGATTGAGGCTGGAATCAAGAGCGAAAAGATTCAGTAGTCATCCTCAAATGTCGCAAGAGATCTTTGGTGGTAAGAAAGAAGCCAATGCTGTGTATGGTCAAAAAAGTCGAGCCAAGACCGACCGTGCTCAATCTGTGGGGGCAATTGTGATCTTCAATCCTACATCAGCACAACCTCAGCAAGACAACACGCTGAACTGTAACACGCCATAAGACAGCTTACAAAGATCAACATGCCATTATCGCAAGCATTGCAACACATGTTGAAAGCATAGTCGACACCTTGAGGATCCTCCTCAAAACATCAACACTTTTCTCCGAGATAAAATCCTAATGCTAAGTGTGCTTACCACCCAACAGCCCTGTGACATAACACCGATGATTGTTGGCTATGAAGAACAAGATTCAAGATATGATCAAGCTAAAGAGATCGAGTTTGATCCTCCCGTTGAGACTCCAAATGTGATCAACGCACCTATGCCTAATCATGGCAAAAGTTCCAATGCTATTGAAAAGAATTCTTATGTTTCTGATGTGAATGACTTGACTATTCCTCTGATGACCTAAGAAGAATCGCAAGTTTGTCAATCCAGATGCCCCGAGAATTATCGCAGTGCCCATCCGCACCGACGGATGTGCTTGGTCGAGAAGGCGATTCAAAGGCATGATGGATAATCGAGAAGTGCTATTTATGAAACCTTCACCGTGGAGAATCGGTGAAGACTTGTCTAAGAATCAAGATCAAGATGTGAGCGAAACCGCACTGTAAGTCCGGGATACCTTGGGCAGCCAAGTGAAAAGTTCGATTACATGGTGAAGTATACTGTTCTCGAAAGCTACAAAATTCCTATTGAAGATGTTAAAGTGACCGGACGGGAGACGATTTCCGTAAGACTATGCCGATGTTAACACAATAAGGATTTCTCACGATCCTGTGCCTAGAGTGGCACCCCTCATCATTACCTCTCCTGTGCCGCCCATATTCCTCCGACAAAGCTATACCTTGGAACTATGGAGTCGAGGTTTACTATCATGGCGCCAAGACCCTCCGACCATCGAGGATCTTACAATGAAGCTACCATTCTTGACATTGACAACATCACCGGATCAAGTAAGGTGACCGTAACCCAAGAGTATTCTCTCCAAATCTCTCCTCCAAAAGACATCGTGACTCCAACTCGCATTCCAAATATTGAACCATTTCCAAGCTAGAGGAAAGAACCAAGAACCCATCCCGCCGATGTATACCAAAGGAAGTTGTCAAGACACCTCCAAACGAGAAATGGAGGAAATTCAAGATCATCAAGAAGAGTGACTAAAATGTCGTGGAACAGCTGGGACAGCACTGCCCAAGATCTCCATGCTTGCTCGCTTCAGGCTCGAGGCTCATGCTAAGGCCTTAGTGAAGTTTCAAGAATGCTCACGCATCGAAGACACTACTACCGATCGCTTGAAGTTTGTATTACATTAGCCCGGCTGCCAACAACGGCCTAGGCTTCTCCGATGTTGATTTGACTCGCCGAAGGAACACAACAAAGCCTTGCATATCTCTTGAATGCAAGCATGCTACATTGTCTCATGTTTTGTAGACACCGGTTCTCCTCAATATCCTACCAAGAGTGCCGACCGACTTGATGTTCAAGGATTGGTCTTGAAGCCCAGTGACTTAATTGTGAGAGTTTTGATGGTTCTAAATGAACAAGATTGAGAGCTCATTCCCTGTAAAGTCGGTCCCCGATTTTTGACTCCACTTTCTTTGTCATGGACATCCGCCCATCTTACTCTTGCCTACTTGGACTCCTGATTCATGGGCAAGGCGCCACTCCTACCTTGCATCAAGTCAAGTACCCAAGAAAGGGAAGGTTGTTACAGATGTGAAGAGGAATACATGGTCACTATCCGCATCATTACGATATCTCGAGATGGAAGGTAAATTCTTCAAACTCCCCGCAAGCTGCTCAACAGCTCCAAGAGCCATGCCTGCTGACTCTCCCACACTCCCGGTTACACAAGTTCCGCCTAGGATGGTCTCACTGAAAGATGCTGCTCAAGCATGAAGGAGGAGGTAGTATTATTGGGGTCAGCCCCGATCTTCCTTTCAAACCGACAAGACTCGTTTAGGCTTCACCATCAAAGGACAGAAGATGATACTCCGCGAACGTGCCGACAAGCTTCCTTTTCGCACCAGCCAGAATGGAGTCCATGCTATAGAAGACGACGACAGCGACTTCGACACCAGCAAGTGGATCTTCCCAACTCCCGACAACGGACTCAGCAATTGGAAGACCGAAGACGTCATACCAATCTCCTTTAGACATGAGTAATTGCTTTTGTTTTCTGTTATGCTTTTTCGTTTTCTATGCTTTGAACAATAAACTTTAAAGCCTAGTGCCTTGCCCGGGGCATCATGGCTCGTTTGTGAGGGTTATTATCTGTCATTTGCATATTTTCATTCAATAAGATTGTTGTAATTTTGCATTTAAATGTTGTTTTCTTTCTTTTACTTTTACCACCCCTTCAAGAAGCTATGTGTTCTTACACACACCCACGTGATACACTGCAGATTCACTCCGGATCTCGTTGATAACAACTATTCTATTGCTAAATATGACTTCGATAATCCGATCTACCAAGCCGAAGACGAAGGTGAGAAAGATTGTGAGGTGCCAGGAGAACTTGTCAGACTACTACAGCAAGAAGAGCGAGTTATACAAAACCATACAAGAGCCACTGAGGTTGTGAATCTAGGTATCGACAAGATGTAAAAGAGATCAAGATAGAGCAGGTCTTGAAAGCGCAAAGAGAGATTGGTTCAGATGCTACGAGACTATATCGAGGTTTTTGCTTGGTCATACGAAGACATGCCAGGTCTAGACATTGACATTGTGGTACCGCTGTCGACAAAGAAGGTTTTCCCGTAAAAGGTAGGTCTGCCGATGCGCCCCGAGATGTCCGAGAAAATCAAAGTCAAGTTATGAAACAGTTCAATGCCGCTTTCTAGCCGCTATTTATCCGTAGTGGGTTGCAAACGTGGTACCCGTACCTAAGAAGGATGGTAAGGTACGAATGTGTGTGGATTACAGAGATCTAAACAATGCGAGTCCGAAAGACGATTTTCCACTTCCTCATATTGATGTTCTAGTCGACAACACCGCTCAGCATAAGGTCTTTTCCTTCACGGATGGTTTCTCCGACTACAATCAGATCAAAATGGCTCCTGAAGACATGGAGAAGACTACTTTCGTTACACAGTGCGGCACTTTCTGTTACAAGGTCATGTCGTTCGGACTGAAGAACGCAGGCGCCACTAATCAACGTGCCATGGTGGCATTATTTCATGACATGATTCATCACGAGATAGAGGTCTACGTCGACGACATGATAGCTCGATCACGCATCAAGAGGAACATCTCGATCATTTGGAAACTGCTTGATAGATCAAGAAGCATGACAAGACTTAATCCCAACAAGTGCATCTTTGGAGTCGATCCTAAACTCCTAGGGTTTGTTGTCGGTAAAGGTATGAAGTTAACCCGCCAAGGTTAAAGCTATTCAAGAAATTCCAGCCCCCGCACCGAGAAGGAAGTCGAGGTTTCGGGACGATGAATTACATTGCCGTATCTATTGCACATCTAATCGCTATTGTGAGCCAATCTTCGCTATCAAGAAAGATCAGTGGTGGAATGGAACGACGATCGCGATCGCTTTGACAAAATCAAGGAGTACCCATGTAATCCTCCGATCCCGATGCCGCCACCAAGAAAGACCTCTTATCATGTACTTGATGTTAGAGAACTCAACGGGTGTGTTGGGCAACATGACGAGTCTGGTCGAAAAGAGCATGCAATATACTACCTTAGCAAAAGTTTACCGACTATAAAACAAGATACTCACAATGAGAAAACTTGCATTGCCTTGGGCGTCACGACTAAGACAAGATATGTTGACCCACACTACCTTGTTGATCTCCAAGTGGATCCGATAAAATACATATTTGAGAAGCCACCTCTCCCAAGAATAGCAAGATGGCAAATGATCTTGACCGAATACGACATCCAAAGATATTTCTTAGAAAGCGATCAAAGGAAGTGTAGTAGCCGATCACTTGGCTCATCGCCAGATGACTATCGCCCATGCAGTCAATTTGCATTTAAGATATTTTACTAGTTAATGATCACAAGAACCGTGGATCAAACGAAGGACCCAACAGGATCCCGATGGACTATGGTCTTTGATGGGGCCTCAACTCGCTTGGCAATGGCATTGGCGCCATCATTACATCTCCTACAAAGGACATACCTTTCATCGCTAGATTGTGTTTCAACCGCACAAACAACATGGCCGAATACGGCGGCATCATGGGTATTAAAGTTGCTATTGACTTAAGAATCAAATTCTCGGTGTATGGAGACTCACTTTAGTGATCACCGACATATGAGGATACGAAGCATCCGAATCTCATTCCATATCGAGATCATGTTTCGAGTTTGATCCCTACCGAGGAGATTACTTTCAATCATGCTCCACGAGAAGAGAATCTGCCATGTATGCATTAGCTACTATGTCATCTATGTTCAAGGTTAGATGGGACAATGAAGCTCCCCAAATCATCATCGAGAAGTTTGACGAACCAGCATATTGTTATGAGCTTGATACAGAAGAGAAACCTTGGTTCTACGAAGTGAAGAGGTATCTTGAGACTCAGGAATATCCCGCAGGGGCATCTGTCAATGACAAGAAGTTCTTGAGAAGATTTGCATCCAAGTTCTTTCTCAACAACGACATCTTATACAAGCGCAACCACGATTTATGCTTACTTCGCCGCGTAGATCAGAAAACTTCAGAACGTATCATGGAAGAGTTACACGAAGGCGCATTTGGTACCCATTCTAGTGGACATACGATGGCTAAGAAGATTCTGAGAACAGGTTACTATTGGTCCACCATGGAAGCTGATTGTCATCGCTATGCTCGATCTTGTCACAAATGCTAGATATACGCAGACAAAGTGCACGCATCTCCAAGACTCGAATGTTTTAACCGCCTGGCCTTTCACAATGTGGGAATCGACATGATCAGAGAAATCAAGCCCACCGCCCAACGGACATCGCTTCATCCTCGTGGCAATTGACTATTTCACCAAGTGGGTAGCACTGCTCGCATTCGTTACCAAGAATGTTGTGGCTCGATTCATCAAGCATAATCTTATCTCCGCACGGCACTCCCGAAAGGATTATCACGTATAATGGTACCAATCTTAACAACAAATGATCGCCGAACTCGCATGCGCTCAAGATCAAGCATCACAATTCTTCTCCCTATCGGCCTAAGATGAATGGCGCAAGGAAGCCGCCAATAAGAACATTAAGAAGATTATATGTAAGATGATGGACTTACAAGGATGGCATGAGATGTTGCCATTTTCTCCATGGTTATCGCGACCACAAGATTTAACGCCTCTGTGGGCAACCCCTTCTCTCAGATATGGTATGGAAGCAGTCCTACCAATCGAGGTTCTGATACCCTCAACCAGAGTCCTCCAGGACGCAAAGCTAGGCGAAGAAGAATGGGTCCAGACTCGCCTTGACCAGATCAACTTGATCGACGATAAACGACTTGCATCCATCCTCGCCATGGATGATCTATCGGTTTAATGATCGTAGTATTTAACAAGAAGGTCAAGCACCGAGTCTACCAGGTCGATGATCTAGTAGTCAAGCGCATCATTATTCCACAAGGTGATCCCAGGGGCAAATGGACTCCCACTTACGAGGGACCGTTTGTAGTCAAAACAGTATTCTCCGGCGGAGCTATGATACTTAGCACCATGGATGGCGAAGACTTCCCACACCTTGTGAACGCAGACATAGTCAAAAAATACTACGCATGAACGAGACCCGCTAGGTCGACCGACCTAGGCAAAAATAAGGGCATCTTGGCGAACCAAAGAGGTTCGGGCAAAAGTTAAGGATATATACAAAACATGTACACCCGGCAAGTCGAAAACCTACAAAGGCGGCTTGGGCAAGAAAGGGTATCCCAGAGACCGAAACCCGAAAGGGCGGTCTAGGCAAAAGTTAGATTTAAGCGCATACTATGTCTCGTCCAGATCACCTACCTATGTACTACTACTATCACGAATGGCTTAAAATCAATCCGCTCACTTTCTACTAACAGCAAGGAGATGAGATAGTCTAAATATATGAGTACTAGCATAGTTGAAACTCGACGAGATTGTTTCCGCATAGCTTTTACTTTCCTTGTATACAAACTGTTTGGCCATACGCCACCTTTCAAATTAATACAAGTTCTTTATTTTTACAATGTTCGCTATTGTTTCTTTTTGCATAAAGTCCAACGATTGCTTTGAATGATAATATGCATTTGACAATAAATATCTGTTCATAAACATGCGAAAAGCGAACAAACAAAGATAATTACTACAGGCTCTTGGAATTGAGATGACGACGAAAGTCACCAAAACGATCCCCAACAGAATATCTCTCGACGATTATCATTCCCCCGGCAGCGGCAATATCAGGACTCGAGACTTGGTCAGATAATGCATCGGAGGAAACCCACATCTCTTATTCCCCAGCCGGAGGCTTCGGTAGGCTCCAGATTCTTTAAGCTCCGTCTCCCAACAATGATCAGACACTCCCCAGCAAGATCTACGCACAAGATCCCCAGTAGAGTATCCCTCAATTTCTACTATTTCCCAGCAGCATTGATATCTAGGCTCGAAACTTGGTCAGATAGTGCATCGGAGGAATCCAAGACATCTCTTTTCTCTTCCAAAGGTGGTTTTCATCAACTTCGCCCCAAGCGTGGTTAGAAATCTCCCATAGACGCTCACATCTTCTTCAAGATGGATATGTTTCGAAATACCACAACATCTATCATTCATACATTATTCATAAAAGTCATAACATGCGCATATATCATTCATACACATTGTCATGCATCATAATCTGCATGAAGCTAACTATATCCTGTCAAGGTTTCTTTTGTTTTTCCCCAACAGGTGAAAATCGCTTCTAAACGAAAGGTCAAGGATTAACACCCGAAACAAGACGGGAAACCCTATCCGAAAAGCCGTACGAATCTTCTCTAAATGACAGGTCTAGGATTAATACCCGAAGCCAGACGGGAAACCCTATCCGAACGACCACCCAAGTTGTCCTCCGACAACAGGCATTGGATCGACACCTGAAACACGACAGGGAAGCTATCCACATTCTACCAAATTATTATCCCCTCAGAGTGACCAAGACGAAGGTTTATTCTGACTCTCTCTTATTATCAACAACAACTATATAGTCTGGTGTACGACTCAGTTGCCATGGATGGCATCTTAAGCCCATCTCCGACTACTTGTTGACCTCTCTCCACTTTTAGAATGCTGCATATTTGGTTAAAAAACCGATACAAACCAATAACTTCATTCAAAGACGAGCGCGAAGTCTAACATACGACTCTCTCCGGATGGCATCTTAAGCCCATCTTCGTGCTCCCTTCTACCTTCAAGAACATCTGCAGAGCCTAGCGTACAGCTCATTCCCTAGCATCAGTCTCTCCGGATGACATCTTAAGCCCATCTCCGACGATTCTCCTATTCATGAAACTTTCTTGAGTCTAACGTACGACTCGTTCCCCAGTGAAATCTCCATTATCTCCAAATGGCATCTGTAAGCCCATTCCATGCATCATCAATCAACGACGAGTGCGAATTTTCAGGTGTACTCGAGTGTCCAATCATCTTCTACCTCCAGGTCACGAAAGGCAAGCATGCCAATCTAACCCTTCCAGTACAAGAAGATTGAACAGAGGCAGATGTCATACCCCAAAATTTGCCCTCCTACTTCTCAAGACATTTCATACATCCATGCTCAAGGATTTCAGGGTCGACTGCACAAACCTCTCCCAAGCAATCAACCCAAGCTAGGTTGGCTATCTCAAATCCAGGAGAGCTCCAACATCTCCAATGGTCATCATGCCTCATCATATGCTTCAAAGAATCTCCATGTCAAGCTTCAAGTCTTACAAGCCAAGTTTCCTCGATACTGTTCGATGGTTGAAAATCATCAGATAGAAAAAGTCAACTATGGTCAACATACACCAAACTTCATGATTTTTGGTCAACATCCATATTTTGAAGTGATATTCATCATTTGATCAAGGGTTGATCATGATTCATCAAGAAAACTCAAGATTTGATCAAAAGTCAAACTTTCCAAATTAGGGTTTTTGAAGGAAAAGTCAATGTAACTTTGACTGTGCATAACATTCTCATACTTTATCAGAAAGTTTTCCACCACCTCTAATTTTGAAGAGAATTCAATTCTCTACAACTTCATGTCTCACAAACTTGGTCAGAAAATACTTCATTTGGAAGATATGGATCAAAACATTATAGGTCCTTTTCAAAGTCAACAAAAATTCAACTTTTTGTAAAGAAGTGTTATTGAGCATGGAAACTTCAATTGAGATGAAACCAAAGAGGTTGTTTATAGGAAATCCATAGATTTCTAAAAAGTCCAAGAACACCCAAAAATGTTAAAAATTGAGCAAGATACACCTTGCACAAGTTGAGCATTTTTGAAGAGGTGCACAAAGAAAAATACTTGACAAAATCCAATTTTTTCCAAATGGGCTTATAATTTTATGATCCAAACTTGATCATAATATTATTTATGACCTCTTGATGCCTTTCCACGACCTTTTCCTATTTTCTTGATTTATTTTTGAATTTAAAAGCATTTAATTCAATTTTAAATTAAATAAAATATGAAAACAAGGTGTAAAACAAGTTGGGTTGGATTTCTATCAATCTTGAGGACCAAGGAAGCCCACAAGACATGCCAATTTCGTGCAAGCTCATACAAGGAAGAGAAATCAAAATTTGGAAAGATTTGATGGAAATTAACAAGAAAATATTTTTGCATTCAAAGCCATATCTTTTTTCATTCTTTTTGATCAAATCTCTTGCATTATAAATACACAACACATTCACAAGACCAAAGGACGAAACCCTATCCCCATGAAGACCCTAATTTTCTCAAAATTCTTACAAAGTTGCAATTTTTGAGTTCTATTTTTCAGCAGGTTTCAAGGAGATTCAAGCATTCCATTGCCTTCCTGAGCATTCCAGGAGATGACCCCAGCCCTTACACGAAGCCAAACCTTCCCAGATCGTGTTACACAAGTCTCACCGGTTTGGTATTTTCCTGGAATTCGTTTTCTTTGATTCATGCGTTATTAACTGTTTTCGATTGTTTGTATGAACTCAGGATATCCATTAGATCATGATTGATGCATTACATGTGAGCTTGTACGCATAAATCATGAACTGCCATTGTTAGGGCTTCTAGGTCTGTTTGTTTTGAAACTCACTTTCCAGGCCGATTAAAGACGAAAGGACACCACCGTCGTGTTCGCAACGCTCGAATTAGGGGGGTAGAGTCCCTATTTGCTCTTTATTCGCTATTTTACAGGTTTCCGGTGAGGAGGCCGCTGAGAAGACGATCTGAGCCCTAGCTCCGGCGTCGCTGTCATACCCCAAAATTTGCCCTCCATCTACTCAAGAGATTTCATACATCCATACTCAAGGATTCCTCAAGAGTTGATCAGACAAACTCTCTCCTAGACAATCAACCCAAACTAGGGTTTGGTATCTCTCAAGCCAAGATGGATTTCCAACATCTCCAATGGTCTTCATGCCTCTTCATATGCTTCAAAGATTCTCCATGACAATTTTCAAGCCTCACAAGTCAAGTTTCCCGCATAATTGCTCAAATGGATGAAAATCGAGTGTATGGACAAAAGTCAACTGGTCAACATACCAAAACTTCGATTTTTGGTCAACATCCTCATTTTGAAGTTACATTCATCATTTGATCAAGGGTTGATCATGATTCATCAAGAAAACTCAAGATTTGCCCAAAAGTCAAACTTTCTAAATTAGGGTTTCTAGATGAAAAGTCAATCAACTTTGACTCGATCATAACTTTTCATACTTTCTCGTAAATTTTTCCACCACCTCTTGTTTTGAAGGAAATTCAATTCTCTACAACTTCATGTCTCACAAGAATGTCCAAAAATGCTTCATTTGAGAGGTATAGCTCAAAACATTACGTGTCATTTTCAAAGTCAACAAAAGTCAACTTTTGTTTTGAAGATATTTTGAGCATGGTAACTCCAATTGAGATGAGACCAAAGACATTGGTTAGAGGACTCTTAGAGCTTTCCAAAAGTCCAAGAACTCTCAAAATGTGGAAAATTGAGCAAGTTGCACCATTCACAAGTTGGGCAATTTTGAAAGAATGCACAAAGAGAGATACTTCAAAAATCAAATCTTTTGCAAACGGGCCTATCTTTTCTTCATCCTAACTTGTTCCTCAAGCAATTAGGAATATCCAAGCCCAATGCCACGAATTTTTGGTTTATTTTTCTATTTAATTTGGAATTTATTCATTTAAATACAAATTAAATTCAAAAATAAAGTATAAAATCAAAATTAATTGAAAGATTGATTTTATTCTTTCCTTGATGTCCAATTAACTCACAAATGCTAGCCAAATCGAATTGAAGCAAAAGGCAAGATTGATTGAAATTGATCAATTTGAAAATTTGATTTTCATGAAAAATCAAATTTGATTATCATTGATTATTGATCAAATCTTTCCAAATTCAATCTCAAATCCTTCCAAAGATATATACACAATGCATATCAATCAAGAGGATGAAGAATTGCTCCAACCCTAGTTCCAAACTCAAAACCGGCTCTCAAGCAAAGTGTGACCTAGTTCCACCACTTTCAATCGTGATTTGAGGATTCCATTGCATTCCTTGGGTTGTTTCAAGCATCTGCACCTTTACATCATCCAAAAGCATCAAGAAACACATAATCCGAATTTGGTTTGTTCATGTTTTTCAAAATCGATTTTCGTTATTCATGCATTTTTAACATGATTCGTTGTTGTTTTTGTGATTAGAATGAAGGTTACAAGTCAAGGTGTTAATTGCATTTCCATGGCTTAGAACGAGAATCACCATAGTTAGGGTTTTCGCCCGATTTAGGTTTCTTTATACAGAAAATGGACCATGAGACTTATACCATTGCATTCGGACGACATCCGAATCGGACCATGGTTTCAAATATAATTTATATTATGTGTATTGCATTTTGTGTATTAGTTGTGGACATAGCCGAACAAAGCCACCGGATTTTCAAATATTCAATCGGAGAAGACGATCGCTGCGAGACGAGGCTGGGAAGCGACACTGTTATAACGCACTCACCCTGACTTCAAACAAGGATGTACACATGGCGAGTCAAGATGTGGACCTCAAGGTTTCAGCCATGTCCTCGGCTCAATCCCCTGTGACCATTTGGTTTTTACACTTTTCCAAACTCAAATATTTTCCATATTTTCATTATTTTTAATATTTTCATCATATTTTAATTTTTTCTATATTTTATTCTGCATTAAAAATTATCAAAAATATTTTTCTTTTACATTATTTTCATAAAACCTTTATTTAATTTAATAAATTAAAAAATATAATTTTTGCATGCATATTTATTTTATTTTTATTTTTGCATTTAAATCATTACAAATTGCATTTTTATTATTAAATCTTTTCCAAAAAATCCCAAAAAATTATTATAGCTTATTTACCTTATTTCAAAGATGCATAATTTTCTCATATTAAAATTGCATTTTTCTAACATTTTCTTATTTCAATTTCATCATATTTCCGATTTTCTTATTCTTTCACAGTGTGATCCGATCTGCATTTATTCTTCCGTTTTTATTTTACTTTTCAATAATGTAATTGCTCATGGGTTGTAATAGTTTAATTTAGGACTTTTACTTTCCGCACTCCTAATTATGTATCTGCCCCAAAGCCATGTAATAGCATAGGTTTATTTTCCGCATCTTTACATTCCGCATTTTACTTTCCGCACCCTTATCAATTGCTAGTAATTAGGCGTATGGCAAGATAATAATTGGACATAGCTCACACTAATTTCAAGACAAAATATCTCAAATCAACACACTTCTCTCACACACGCACCCTTAGGTAATTCTCTCGATGCCTTCGATTCAAAATGGTCATGTCCTCGAACGTAGAGGTATCCTAGCACCGCTGCTTTCCAAACAAATCATCATAGTCCCTTCGATACAAAGATCATAGACCCACGACGCCTCCAATACATGATCTTGACCTCGATTGTCGCCAGCGAAAAATAATGATAGTCCCTTCGAATATGCTAGGATACTTCCTATAAGTTGCCTTCTATGATCATCCGATGTCCCTTCGAATGTCCCGATTACATCCAACGAATGGAGCTACCTACTAACTAATGGTATGGCTAGCGCTATTCTAAAGGAATGTAGAAGTACAACAAAACGACCAATTCTGAGTGGGTAAATAAGTCTCTTAGTTGCTTGCTCTAAACAAATGCTTTTCACACTACACACTCTTTTTCAAAGTTCAATTTCTTTCCAAAAACAAACATTTCCGAACACTTTGTATACACTCCTACATGAGTCATTACAAAGTCAAAGCGAAATGCCTTTTCAAAACATTTTTGTCAAACACACATAAAGCAATCTTAAAAAGTGATCTAGAGCAACTAAGAGTGTGAGATAACTACGGATGGAAAGGGTGCTAATACCTTCCCTTTTCATAACCATTCTCCCGAACTCGTAATCTAACGAAGGTCTTTTTCTCATTTTACCTTCCCTTAATTGATAAAAATAAAAGTCGGTGGCGACTTGCTATCCGCACATTTGGATACAAAATCCTACAAAGTCGGGCTTCACCGTATCACGTAATCCGACATTGGGAATACACCCTAAAAGAGAGAATTGCCTTAGGGATTTCTAGATAACTTTTATTGCTTTCGTTTGACTTGCTTGCTTTATCTTTAAGGGTTGTTGGGTATTATATTTGTGGGGATCCTACACCCGGATCCGGTTTCCTTTAGGTAAGTAGCATTAGATCATCGCGACCGCTAGACGATAACTACGCGGTCAACATGATGGCTACGCTAGCGTGACACTTGTTGCCCCGATACTCTTCATTCCCAAGTTGAAGAAAGTATTTGGCTTCGTGGTGTCATCAAGCGCTAACTAAACTTTTAGAACCTTAATTGACCCATCTTGGCCATTGAAGGTAGTGAGATGGCCGGCTGGTGTAGACCGAGGTTGGTTGATACCGATGCTACGCCATTGAGATCCGACTTTGGGACATTTTCGATCGACCACTGGCCGTCAGATTGAAATAAGCGCCACGAAAGATCTGTGATATGAGATTCCTAGAACCCTGTTATTATTATAGGACAGATGAACCAACTCAAACTTTTGGGGTAATCACCTATACCTCATGCAAGCCTTAACCCTAGGCTCATTGTGTGAATTGTTTGTGTGTGCTAAACATGACATCATGACATCATCCGCATTGCATATCATTTCTAACTATTTCAAGGACCTAGGATTTATCTTTGCTGCTTTGTAGGGATTATGGCTTCTAGAAAGACTATCCGAATCAACTTCACGGGTATCCCTTCTCACTCAAAGAATTGGTTTCAAATTCCACCATGCTCGCCCATCAAAAGACATGGTTATCTACTTGATTTGGTTATTCCTTTTGAAGAAGATATGATGCATGTCCTATTCCAGCTTCTTTGATCCGAAACACCATTGCTTTACATTTCCGATTATCGCTTGGTTCCTACCTTAGAAGAGTTCTCTAAGCTACTGGGGTACCTATTCTTGATCAAATGCCATTCACCTTTAGAAAAGGTCCCTAAGTTCAAGACATTGCATCCGCTTTACATCTTAAGCGCCGACATCAAGCCAATTGGGAAACTAGAAGTAGAGTTAAGGGTTTACTTTCCAAGTTCTTAATCAAGAGAGCCCGAGAATTCCTCAAAGTTATGAGTTTCCATGCATTCAAGACATTGTGGCCTTGCTAATCTATGGTTTGTTCTATTTCCTAACTCGATCAATTCATAGATGTCAATGCCATCAAGTTGTTCCTACCCGTAATCCGGCCTACCTTACTTGGAGACATCCTACATTCTCTCCACACTGCATTACTAAGCGACAAGGAACTCTCATGTGTTGTATACCGCTACTTTCAAGGTGGTTTATTTCGCACCTTCCTCCATCGCTTTGAAGAACGAACAAAGGTTGAGATGGTCTCAAAGATTGATGTCACTCTCTCATTCGATATCCGCTGGAGTCTTTTCCTCAAAAGGACTTCACATTCATCGAGCAGGAGAATTTCAATGTACCACTACTTGGTATAAGGAGGTATTACTTACAACCTTCTCTAGCTCTACGCTTTGGTTTTGCTCAAGAGATGGTCCACATGATATGCTTCTCCAAGATGTTGTGTTCGACTACAACCACGATCTCCGCATCACCGACTAAGGTTTATACACGCTGGGCATGGTAAAGAAGACCGATACCAAGACTTTGGGGCACCAACTCCATTCCTTGGGAACCTTACCTCAAATGGGTGCGAGCTCGAGCTCAAAACCTCATGATGCCATTCACTGCTCTACCAAGAATTATGGAACCTCGCTATAGGTGACGATTTATGTCTTCTCCATCCCGACATGCCTACCGATTTTGAAGACTGAAGAGATCCCGGATTCATTTTAAAGAAGAAAGGGATACCTTGAAGCTCGCATGCAAGTGAGAAGAAGGTTCTAGAATCGACCAAGCTACTTCACGAGGAGCGAAACATCAACGCTACATCGGCACCAAGAGGAAGCGCCCATGGAGACTTAGAGCTTTAGGATGATTTGTTTTCTTTTATTGCTTTGAACTATCTCTTGTACTTAAAAAGAAAAAGAATAATGAGAAGTACTAATAAATGTTTGTTCATTGTTTGTTTAACAAATTTAAATCTCTTAGGTCCTTGAAAACATTGCATTGCATTCGATAAACATCGCATATCATAGCATAACATTGCATCACTGTACATTGAGATTGGTTTCTCATTTGCTCGCTATTTATTTTAGCGTAAATGGCTCTTGAACAAACCGCCAAAGATCTCCGTGCTCGTAATGCCTGGGCCAAGAGATGTTCACCAACTTGGTCCAAGGCCAAGAAGATCCAAGAAGCTCATCAACAAGAAGAAGAAGGTTGTTGGTCTCCTCAACATGGGTAGACGCTTCAAAGGGGTCCTAAAGTGGTCACCAGATTGAGCTCTCTCAAGGAAGTGTCCATACCGAGGGAGTACCAAAGGTGATGAAGGTGAGCAAAGTGAGCCAAAGAAAGGAGGAGAGGATCATCCGATTATAGCCAACACTGAGGAAGATGACAAGTACAAACAACTTGAAGACCGTCTCAATGCCGTGGAAAACCTCAAGATGTCCGGCTGAACTTTGATGATCCGAGTCTTGTTTCGTGTGTGATTCCTCCCAAGTTCAAAGTTCCTACTTTTGCTAAGTATGATGGCATGTCTTGCCCTAAGCTACATTTGAAGTCCTATGTCCGTAAGATCAATCCCCACACCGATGATGTAAAGTCAGGATGCACTATTTTCAAGAGAGTTTGTCCGGACTCGCTTGAATGGTACTATCACCAGAGAATGACCGTATCCGTACTTGGAGTGACTTATCGATGCTTTCTACGCATAATATGAGTACATGTCGAATTGACACCCACCGCATGCAACTACAAAGCATGTCTATGGGTCGCGACGAGAAGTTCAAGGAGTATGCTTAAGTGGAGAGATCTAGCAGTGTAGTTCAACCACCCTTGTCCAATAGGGAGTTGGTTGATATGTTTATGGGAACACCGATAGCCCATTCTTCAATCATCCGATTGAAATTCTCATCCGGATTCACCGAGTTGATATTGACAAAGCAGCGATGAAGCGGTATCAAGAGTGGAAGATTCATGTAGAGTCATCTTCAAACGCCAAGAGATCTTTTGGTGCTAAGAAAGAAGCTAATGGTATGGTCGAAAAGCCGAGCCAAGTCCGACCGCTCAATCAGGGGCGCTTGTAATTCCAATCCTACATCAAGACAACCTCGCCGAGACAACGCTGAACTTAACGCTCAAGATGCTTTACTTAAGATCAACATGCCTTTGTCGCAAGCCTTGCAACACATGTTGAAAGCAGAGCGATTGCCTTGAGGATCCTCCTCGTAACGTCAACACTTCCTCTCCAAAGTACAATCCTAATGCTAAGTGTGCTTACCATTCCAATAGCCTGTGGCACGACATCGACAATTGTGGGCTCAAGAACAAGATTCAAGATATGATCAAGCTAAGCGATTGAGTTTGACCTCCCGCTGAGACCGAATGTGATCAACGCGCCTATGCCTAACCATGACAAAAGTTCCAATGTCTTGGTGACGATACTTATGTTTTCAACATAGATGACTGACCATTCCTCCGATGATTAAGAAGAATTTGTTAAGTCGTGTCAATCCAGATGTCCAGAGGATTGTCGTTGGTGCCCATCTCGCACCGATGGTGGTGCTTGGTCGAGAAGACGGTTCAAGGCATGATGGATAACCGTGAGATACTATTTCAAACCACCGTGCGGTTGTGAAGAAATGTCTAAGTTGAAGATCGACAATACGAACGAAACTGCGCCATCTGTGTGGGATACCTGGGGAAGCCAAGTGGAAAGTATGATTACATGGTGAAGTACACGTCCCGATAGTTACAAGATTCCTATTGAAGATGTTAAGGCGACCGGATGGGGTGACGATTCCCGTAAGACTATGCCGATGTTAACACTATAAGGATTTCCTCTCACGATCCCGTGCCTAGAGTGGCACCTCTCATTATCACTTCTCCAAGACCGCCCATATTCCTCCGACAAGGCTATCCCTTGGAATTATGGAGTCGATGTTTACTATCATGGGCAAGCAAGACCCTCCGACGATGAAGATCTTACCATTGAGCTTCTATTCCCGACATCGACAACATCACCGGATCAAGGTGACCGTAACCCAAGAGTATTCTCTCCGAGATCTCCTCCAAAAGACATCATGACTCCATGATTCCGCCTACTCAATCAATATCCCCACTAGGGAAAGAACCAAGAACTCATCCCGCCAACCGTATGCCAAAGGAAGTTATCAAGACACTCCAAACAAGAAATGGAGGAAATTCAAAATTATCAAGAAAAGTGATTACAATGTCAGGAACAATGGGACAGATCGCCCAAGATCTCCATGCTTTCTCGCTCTTATGCTCCGAGGCTCATGCTAACGCCTGGTGAAGTTTCAAGAATGCTCATGTGCCGCAAGACACTACTACCGATCAATTCAAGTTTGTTGCTAGCCGGCTGCCAACAACGGCCTAGGCTTCTCCGATGTCGATTTGACTCTTCCGAAAGAAACATAACAAGGCCTTGCACATCTCCATTGAATGCAAGGGCACTACATTATCTCATGTTTGGTGGATACCGGCTCGCCTCAATATCCTTCCAAGATCGCTTTTGATCGACTTGATGTCAAGGGTTGGTTCTCGAGACCCAAGGACATTATTGTGAAAGCTTTTGATGGTTCTAAACGAACGGTACTTGGAGAGCTCATCTCTAAAGTTGGTTCCCACTTTGATTCCACTCTTTGTCATGGACATCCGTCCACTTATTCTTGCCTACTTGACGCCTGATACATGGGGCAGGGCCATACTCTACTTTGCATCGAAACCAAGTACCCGTGAAAGGGAAAGTTGTTACAGTGTGGTGAAGAAGAGTATATGGTCACCATCTACACCATTCCGCTATCTCGAGATGGAGGGTGAATTCTTCGAGACCTGTCAAGCTTTTGAAACAAAACCCGTAGTCATGCCCGCTGACTCCCGCCACCCCACAAGCTCCACCTAGAATGGCCTCACGAAAGATGCTCAAGCCACTGCTGAACAAGGAGGTAGTGCTATTGGGGACAGCCCCTAATCTTCCTTTCAAACCGACAAGACCGGTTTAGGCTTCACCATCAAGGGTCAAGATGATACGCCGCGAACGTGCGGCCAACTTCCTTTCCGCATCACCAAAGTGGAATCCATGCTATAGAAGACGACGACAACGGCTTCGACATCGAAGTGGATCTTCCCAACTCTATCATGGGCTCAAGAATTGGAAGATCAAGACGCCATACCAATCTCCTTTAGTCGAGTAATTGCTTGTTTTGTTATACTTTTCGATTTCTTTATGTTTCAACAATAAACTTTGAAAGCCCGTGCCTTGCCCGCGCCATGGCTCGCTTATAGGGTTTTATCCGTCGTCATATTTTCATTCAATAAATTCGCTGGACTTTTGCATTCAATTGTTTGTTTTCTTTCTTTACTTTATCACCCCTTCAAAAGGCTATGTGTTTCTTACACACACCCACGTGATACACCGTAATCACTCCGAATCTCGTTAATAATATGCTAGTGCTAAATATGACTTCGATAATCCGATCTACCAAGCCAAGACGAAAGTGAGGAAGATGTGAAGTGCCGGAGAACTTGCGATCACACAAGAAGAAGAGCGAGTTATACACCACACTAAGAGCAAGTCGAGGTTGTGAATTGGGTACGACGAAGACAAAAAGAGATCAAGATAGGAACGGGTCTTGAGAAAAGTGTTAAAGAAAGATTGGTTCAGATGCTACGAGATTATGTTGAGGTTTTTGCTTGGTCAATAAGACATGCCGGTTTAGACATTGATATCGTGGTACACCGATTGCCGATAAAAGAAGGTTTTCCAAAGGAAATGTAGGTCTGTCAGATGGCCCGAGATGTCGAGAAAATCAAAGCCGGTTATAAGCGCTCAACTGGTTTCCTAGCTGCTTCCTATCCCTGGTTGCAAATGTGGTACCCGTGTTCAAGAAGGATGGTAAGGTACGAATGTGTGTGGATTACGTAGATCTAAACAAAGCAAGTCCGAAAGACGATTTCCACTTCCTCATATTGATGTTCGTCGACAACACCGCCAACATAAGGTTTTCCTTCATGGATGGTTTCTCCTACAATCGATCAAAATGGCTCCTCAAGACATGGAGAAGACTACTTTGTTACACAACTTTCGCAAGGTTATGCTGCTCGGATCAAGAACGCGGCGCCACTTATCGCGTTATGGTAACATTATTTCATGACATGATTCATCACGAGATAGAGGTCTACGCCGATTTACATGATAGCTCGATCACGCATCAAGAAGAACATCTTGATCATTTGCGTAAACTGCTTGATGTGTGAAGAAGCATGATCGAGACTTAATCCCAACAAGTGCACCTTGGAGTCGATCCGAAAACTCCTAGGGTTTGTAGTCATGGAAGAGGTATTGAGGTTGATCCCGCCAAGGTTAAAGCTATTCAAGAGATGCCACCCCCGCACCGAGAAGGAAGTCGAGGTTTCGGGCCGATTGAACTACATTGCTGTGTTCATTGCACACTTAATCGCTACTGAGCCAATCTTCAAGTTACTAAAGAAAGATCAAGTAGTGGAATGGAACGACGATTGCCGATCGCTTTTGACAAAATCAAGGAGTACCCATGTAATCCTCCTATCCCGATGCCGCCACCAAGGAAGACCTCTTATCATGTACTGGAAGCAGAGAACTCGATGGGGTGTGTGTTGGGCAACATGACGAGTCGGTTCGAAAAGAGCATGCAATATACTACCTTAGCAAAAGTTTACCGATCGTGAAACAAGATACTCACAATGAGAAAACTTGCAACGCTTTTGCTCACGACTAAGACAAGATATGTTGACTCACACTACCTTGTTGATTTCTAAGATGGATCCGATAAAATACATCTTTGAGAAACCAGCCTCCGAAGAATAGCAAGATGGCAAATGATCTTGACCGAATATGACATCCAAGACACTTCAAAAAGCGATCAAAGGAAGTGTGGTAGCCGATCATTTGGCTCATCGTCAGATGACTATCGCCTATGCAGCTCAATTTCCGCACGAAGATGTTTTACTAGTTACAGATTATAAGAACCTGTGCATTTAAGGACCCGAACAAGGATCCCGATGGACTATGGTCTTTGATGGAGCCTCAAACTCACTTGGCAATGGCATTGGCGCCATCATTACGCCCCCGCAGCGGACATACTCCTTTCACCGCCAGATTATGTTTCAGCTTGCACTAACAACATGGCCGAGTACGGTTGCATCATGGGTCTTAAAGTCGCTATTGACTTAAGAATCAAGTTCTTACGAGTGTATGGAGACTCGCTTTAGTGATCACCGACATGGCGAGTGGATACGAAGCATCCGAATCTCATTCCAGATCGAGAGCATGTCCCGAGTTTGATTCCTTACTTTGAAGAGATTACTTTCAATCATATTCCACGAGGAGAATCAGCACGACGATTAGCTACTATGTCGCCTATGTTCAAGGTTAGATGGGACAACGAGGCTCCCGATCATCATTGAGAGGTTCTAACCAACAGATTGTTGTGAGCTTGACGTAAGAGAAACCTTGGTACTATGACGTGAAGAGATATCTTGAGACTCGTGAATATTCCGCAGGGCATCTCGTTAATGATAAGAAGTTCATGAGAAAATTTGCTTCCAAATTCTTTCTCAAGAATCATCTTATACAAGCGCAACCACGACTTGTGCATCTACCGTGTAGACCGTAAAACAAAGAATGCGTATCATGGAAGAGTTACATGAAGGCTAATTTGGTACCCACTCCAAAGGACACACCATGGCTAAGAATATTTTGAGAACAAAGTTACTATTGGTCCACCATGGAAGCCGATTGTCACCGCTATGCTCGATCTTGTCACAAATGCCGATTTATGCCGACAAAGTACACGCATCTCCAAGACTCTCGAATGTTTTAACTTCTCCTGGCCTTTGAATGTGGGCATTGACATGATCGAAGAAATTAAGCCCACGGCTTCCAATGGACATCGCTTCATCCTTGTGGCAATTGATTACTTTACCAAGTGGGTAGTACCGTATGCATCTCATACCAAGAATGTGTGGCTCGATTCATCAAATATAATCTTATCCGGTATGGCACTCCGAAAGGATTATCACGATAACGGTTCCAATCTCAACAACAAGATGATCATCGAACTCGCAGCGCAAGATCAAACATCACAACTCTTCTCCATATCGGCCTAAGATGAATGGCGCAGGAGGCCGCCAATAAGAACATTAAGAAGATTATACGTAAGATGACAAAGGACTTACAAAGATTGGCATGAGATGTTACCATTTGCTCTTCATGGTTATCGACTTCAAAGACGAACATCGACAGTGGGCAACCCCTTCTCTCTCAGATACGGTATGGAAGTCGCTTACCCATCGAGGTTCGGATACCTCACCGCAGTCCTCCAGAGGCAGTTAGTGAAGACGATCGTTCGCACGGCCGACCGCATTAACTTGATCGATGAGAAACGATCGCCCATCCGCCATGGATGATTTATCGTAAACGAATGATCGAGCATTTAACAAGAAGGTCAAGCACCGAGTCTACCAAGTTGGTGATCTAGTAGTCAAGCGCATCATTCTTCCACAAGGTGATCTCAGGGCAAATGGACTCCCACCCATGAGGGACCATTTGTAGTCAAGATGATTTTCCTGGAGCTATGATACTTAGCACCATGGATGGTGAAGACTTCCCACACCGTGAACGCAGACATAGTCAAAAATACTACGATAAAAGAGACCCGCTAGGTCGATCGCCTAGGCAAAAATAAGATCCTCGCGAACCAAAATGGTTCGGCAAAAGTTAAGGATATATACAAAACATGTACACCCGCAAGTCGAAAACCCGGGGTTGGGCAAAAAAGGGTATCCCTAGATCGAAACCCGAAGGGCGGTCTAGGCAAAAGTTAGATTTAAGCGCACGACTATGTCTCTTCCAGATCACCGCCTGCACTATTATCAAGATTCAAGGTTCAAATGGCTAAGATCACCTATTCACTTTCACCGACAAGAAGGAGATGAGATAGTCGAAATATATGAGTACTAGCATAGTTGGAACTTAACGAGATTGTTTCCGATAGCTTTTACCTTCTTATGTACAAACTACTTGGCCATACGCCACCGTCAAATAAATACCTTCTTTCCTTTACAATTTCGTTATAGTTATTTGCAATAAGTCCAACGCTTGCTTTGAATGACTATACGATTTGACAAGAAAATCTCGCAAACATACGAAAAGTGAACATTCAAAAGTACTTACTGTGTTCCGTGAATGGGATGACGACGAAAGTCACCAAATAGTTCCCCACGAGCATGAAGGTGTCACCACAAGGCACCTTCCCCAATGAGTATATGTTAATCCAAGCAAGTGATTCCACTCAACCGAGCAACGTTACATCGCCTCCAAGCAAGAACACTTCATCCCCAATGGATATTTCTCAATCCTCCTCTCCCTAAGCAGCAGATCCAGACTCAAACTTGGTCGATAGTGCATCGGAGGAAACATACACCTTCTATTCCCACCAGAGATTACAACGGACTCTAGACTCTTCAAGCCCGGCCTCTCAAGAACCATCAAATGTTCTCCAATGAGATCTACACTAAATCCCCAAGAGAGTATCTCTTAAATTTCCTCAACAGATCTACATACAAGGTCCCCAACGGATCGCCTCCCGATTCTCCTCAGGTCTATATATGAGATCTCCAACAACAGCTTCTCAAATCTCTACCTTCCTCAACAATGTCTAGGCCCAAGACTTGGTCGATAGTGCATCGGAGGAATCCAAGATATCTTTCTTCTCCTTCAAAAGGTGGTTCTCACCTACTCAAACCCAAGCGAAGTTAGAAATCTTCAAACGTAATATCCGATCTTCTTCAAGATGGATATGTTTTGAAATATCACAACATTCATCATTCATACATTTCATAAAGTCATAATTCATGCATATGTCATTCATATACACCGTCATGCATCATACTTTGCATAAGACTAACAAATATTCTATCAAAGTTTCTTGTTTTCTCCAAAATGTAATACTACTCGACGCAAACAGTCCAGATTAAGCCCGAGCCGACGGAAAACTATCTCAAAGACCGCAAAACAGTCCGTGATTAAGCCCCGAACCGACGGAAAACTATCCGAAAGACCTCCCGTTATCCTCCGATAATGCATACAATGGATCAACACCGATGCACAACAGGAAGCTATCCACATCTCGCCAACTACAATTTCCTCGAGTAATCAACACGAAGATTTATTCTCGATTATCAACAAGAATCACAGTAGTCAGACGACTCGCTTGCTTCGATGGCATCTTAAGCCCATCTCCGACTATTTGTCAACATCTCTTCACTTTCGTAACCGCATATATGGTTAAAAATCAATACAAACCAATAACTTCATTCAAAGTGATCACGTCTAACGACGACTCCCTTCGGATGGCATCTTAAGCCCATCTCCTCCGCTTCAGAACATCTACGTAGTCTAACGACGACTCATTCCCAAAGATCGACCTTTCTAGATGGCATCTTAAGCCCATCTCCGCCTCTCCTATTAACAACCTCGAGTCTAGCGACGACTGCTCCCCAAATAAGTCTCCAACTTCTCCAAATGGCATCCAGAAGCCCATTCCCGCATCATCCACCAACTTCTCCAAATTTTCAGTATTTGTTCAATCATCTTCACCTCCGTGTCACGAAAGACAAGCATGTCAATCTAACCCTTCCAAGACAAGAAGATTGAACAGGGCAGCTATACCCCAAAATTTGCCCTCCATCTACTCAAGAGATTTCATACATCCATACTCAAGGATTCCTCAAGAGTCGATCGACAAACTCTCTCCTAGACAATCAACCCAAACTAGGTTTGGTATCTCTCAAGCCAAGATGGATTTCCAACATCTCCAATGGTCTTCATGCCTCCTCATATGCTTCAAAGATTCTCCATGACAATTTTCAAGCCTCACAAGTCAAGTTTCTCGCATAATTGCTCAAATGGATGAAAATCGAGTGTATTGGACAAAAGTCAACTGTGGTCAACATACAACAAAACTTCCGATTTTTGGTCAACATCCTCATTTTGAAGTTACATTCATCATTTGATCAAGGGTTGATCATGATTCATCAAGAAAACTCAAGATTTGCCCAAAAGTCAAACTTTCTAAATTAGGTTTCTAGATGAAAAGTCAATCAACTTTGACCGATCATAACTTTCTCATACTTTCTCAAAAATTTTCCACCACCTCTTGTTTTGAAGGAAATTCAATTCTCTACAACTTCATGTCTCACAAGAATGTCCAAAAATGCTTCATTTGAGAGGTATAGCTCAAAACATTACAGTGTCATTTTCAAAGTCAACAAAAGTCAACTTTTGTTTTGAAGATATTTTGAGCATGGTAACTCCAATTGAGATGAGACCAAAGACATTGGTTAGAGGACTCTTAGAGCTTCCAAAAGTCCAAGAACTCTCAAAATGTGGAAAATTGAGCAAGTTGCACCATTCACAAGTTGGGCAATTTTGAAAGAATGCACAAAGAGAGATACTTCAAAAATCAAATCTTTTGCAAATGGGCCTATCTTTTCTTCATCCTAACTTGTTCCTCAAGCAATTAGGAATATCCAAGCCCAATGCCACGAATTTTTGGTTTATTTTTCTATTTAATTTGGAATTTATTCATTTAAATACAAATTAAATTCAAAAATAAAGTATAAAATCAAAATTAATTGAAAGATTGATTTTTATTCTTTCCTTGATGTCCAATTAACTCACAAATGCTAGCCAAATTGAAGCAAAAAGGCAAGATTGGATTGAAATTGATCAATTTGAAAATTTGATTTTCATGAAAAATCAAATTTGATTATCATTGATTATTGATCAAATCTTTCCAAATTCAATCTCAAATCCTTCCAGATATATACACAATGCATATCAATCAAGAGAGGATGAAGAATTGCTCCGTAACCCTAGTTCCAAACTCAAAAATCCGTGCTCTCAAGCAAAGTGTAGACCTAGTTCCACTTTCAATCGTGATTTGAGGATTCCATTGCATTCCTTGGGTTTTCAAGCGCCTGCACCTTTACATCATCCAAAAGCATCAAGAAACACATAATCCGAATTTGGTTTGTTCATGTTTTCTCAAAATCGATTTTCGTTATTCATGCATTTTTAACATGATTCGTTGTTGTTTTTGTGATTAGAATGAAGGTTACAAGTCAAGGTGTTAATTGCATTTCCATGGCTTAGAACGAGAATCACCATAGTTAGGGTTTTCGGCCTCGATTTAGGGTTTCTTTATACAGAAAAATTGGACCATGAGACTTATACCATTGCATTCGGACGACATCCGAATCGGACCATGGTTTCAAATATAATTTATATTATGTGTATTGCATTTTGTGTATTAGCCAGACATAGCATCGAACAAAAGCCGACTGGATTTTCAAATATTCAAATCGGAGAAGACGATCGTCAAGCGGGAAGCGACACTGTTATAACGCACTCACCCCGACTTCAAACAAATGATGTACACATGGCGAGTGGTCAGCATGTTGGACCTCAAGGTTTCAGCTTCATGTCCCTCTCGAATCCCCTGTGACCATTTGGTTTTTACACTTTTCCAAACTCAAATATTTTCCATATTTTCATTATTTTTAATATTTTCATCATATTTTAATTCTTTTCATATTTTATTTCGCATTAAAAATTATCAAAAATATTTTTCTTTTACATTATTTTCATAAAAACCTTTATTTAATTTAATAAATTAAAAAATATAATTTTTGCATGCATATTTATTTTATTTTTATTTTTGCATTTAAATCATTACAAATTGCATTTTTATTATTAAATCTTTTCCAAAAAATCCCAAAAAATTATTATAGCTTATTTACCTTATTTCCAGCATGCATAAATTTTTCATATTAAAATTGCATTTTTCTAACATTTTCTCTTATTTCAATTTCATCATATTTCCCGATTTTCTTATTCTTTCACAGGTTGATCCGATTCAGACGATTCTTCCGTTTTTATTTTACTTTTCAATAATGTAATTGCTCATGGGTTGTAATAGTTTAATTTAGGACTTTTACTTTCCGCACTTAATTATGTATCTCGCCCAAAGCCATGTAATAGCATAGGTTTATTTTCCGCATCTTTACATTCCGCATTTTACTTTCCGCACTTTATCAATTGCTAGTAATTAGGCGTATGGCAAGATAATAATGGACATAGCTCACACTAATTTCAAGACAAAATATCCAAATCAACACACTTCTCACACACGCACCCTTTAGGGTAATTCTCTCTCGATGCCTTCGATTCAAAATGGTCATGTCCCTCGAATGTAGAGGTATCCTAGCACCGTTGCTTTCCAAACAAATCATCATAGTCCCTTCGATACAAAGATCATAGACCCACGACGTCGCCTCCGAATACATGATCTTGACCCTCGATTGTTGCCTGCGAAAAATAATGATAGTCCCTTCGAATATGCTAGGATACTTCCTATAAGTTGCCTTCTATGATCATCCGATGTCCCTTCGAATGTCCCGATTACATCCAACGAATGGAGCTACCTACTAACTAATGGTATGGCTAGCGCTATTCTAAAGGAATGTAGAAGTACAACAAAACGACCAATTCTGAGTGGGTAAATAAGTCTCTTAGTTGCTTGCTCTAAACAAATGCTTTTCACACTACACACTCTTTTTCAAAGTTCAATTTCTTTCCAAAAACAAACATTTCCGAACACTTTGTATACACTCCTACATGAGTCATTACAAAGTCAAAGCGAAATGCCTTTTCAAAACATTTTTGTCAAACACACATAAAGCAATCTTAAAAGTGATCTAGAGCAACTAAGAGCCCAGAGATAACTACGGATGGAAAGGGTGCTAATACCTTCCTTTTCATAACCATTCTCCGAACTCGTAATCTAACGAAGGTCTTTTTCATACTTTTACCTTCCCTTAATTGATAAAATAAAAGTCGGTGGCTACTTTGCTATCCGCACATTTGGATAAAAATCCTACAAAGTCAGCTTCATCAGATCACGGCCGACCTTGACCTGTGAGGTCGGCGTGGCGCTTGAGCGATCTCGATTGCTCACGTTATAAACTGGGCCCACGCTTTTGACTGTGTTTGAAAAATTCAAACATGACACGCTGCAACACTTATAAGCCATTGATTCCATTCCTAAAACAACAAGCAAGCCTGGCTCAGTTGGTAACGCGTGTGTTGGTTTATCCAGGAGGTCCTGGGTTCGATTCTGGCTTCCAGCAATTCTTTTTTATCACTTTTCCAAAACTAACTCTTTTTTCTTTATTTTCTTAATATTTTCTATTTCATTTAATTTATCTTCAAATAATTTTCTCATGCATTTAAAAATCACCAAAATAATTTCTTTTGCATTTAGGTTTAAAATGTTTATTTAATTTTTGACATTAAAATTAATATTTTTGCATGCATATTTTAATTAATTGTTAATTAACCATTAAATTGACTTTTAATTATTTTTCTCCATCAAAACCAATCCAGAAAATTCCCAAAAAAGTACTCTATCATCTAATTATCATGGCTAACCCAAAAACATTTTTCTTCATTCAAAATTTTCTTTTACTAACGTATTTTTCTCTTATGCGAATTTCTTATATTTTCTGATTATTATGTATCTTACAGGTTGTAATAGTTAGGATCTATTTTCTCGCATTCTTTTCCAATATTTATGTAACTGCTCATGGGATGTAACAGTTTAATTAGGACTTTACTTTCCGCACTCCTATTATGTAACTGCCCCAAAGCCATGTAATAGCGTAGGACATTTACTTTCCGCACTTTACATTTCCGCAATTTACTTTCTGCACCCTATAAACTGCTAGTAATTAGGCGTGTATGGCAAGATAAAAAAACGAATGTAGATCACTTCTAATTCGAAGATAAAATATCTGAATTTAACACACTCTTCACACACATGCACCCCTGAGGGTAATTCTCTCTCGTTGCCTTTCGAATAAATGGTCAAGTCCCTCGAACGTAGAGGTATCCTAGCACCGTTGCCTACAAACATATCATCATAGTCCCTTCGAATCAAAGATCATAGTCCCTCGACGTGGCCTACGGAAACATGATCTTGTCCCTCGATTGTTGCCTATGAAAAGTGATGATCGTCCCTTCGAATGTGCTAGGATACTCCTACAAGTTGCCTTCTATGACCATCCGATGTCCCTTCGAATGTCCCCTTTTACATCCAACGAATAGGGTTACCTACCAACTAATGGTACGGATAGCACTATTCTAAAGGAAAGTAAGACAACACGAAAACGACCATTCTGAGTAGGTAATAAGACTTTTAGTTGCTTGCTCTATCAAAATATCTTTTCACATCTCACACTTTTGTCAAAGTTCAAACTCTTTCAAAACGAAACATTTCTGAACACTTTGTATACATTCTACATGAATCATTACAAAGTCAAAGCGAAATGGCTTTTCAAAACATTTTTTTGTCAAACACACAGAAAGCAATTTTTAAAGATGAGCTAGAAGCAACTAAGAGCCCGTAGATAACTACGGATGGAAAGGGGTTCTAATACCTTCCCTTTTCATAACCTTCTCCCTTACTCAGAATCTAACGAAGGTCTTTTTCTGTTCTTTTCACCTTCCCTTAATTGGATAAAAGAAAAGTCGGTGGCGACTCTTGCTATCCGCAACATTTGCGATAAAAAGCAAAACAAATCTCAAAGTCATTTCTCCCACCGTATTACAGATTCCTTCATCGGCCTTGATGCTTCCTTCAATTTCGCCACTTTTTTTCTGAGAATTCAAGTTGTCTGACTACTTTGACTGGAACTCTGTGCTTTCTTCCCAGGTTGATAATGCCAGCAATCTTCTTCTTTTTGGTGGTGAGCTTTTTCATATCTTTCTGACCTTGGGCCAAATTGGTGAACATCTCCTGGAACTGAGCGTTCATAAGCCATTTATGCTTAAATAAACAGCAAGAGAATAAGAAAATCGGTCTTCAGAGTACCTTTTATGAAATGTTATGCTATGATCTGCAATGTTATGCAATGCAATATTTTCAAGGATCTTAGGAATTTAAATTTGATAAACAAGCAAGAAACAAACTTTTTATTAGTCTAATTAGGAATAAAAGTACAAAAAATGAAATTCCTAGTGCTTAGGACTCCCATGGGCGCTTCCTCTTTGTGTTGACGTAGGTATTAATCCTTTGTTCCTCGTGAAGTTTCTTCGTCAGCTCTAATACTCTTTTCTCGCTTGCATAGCGCTGAGCTTTGAAGGTATCCCTTTCTTATTTGAGTTGAATCCAGGATTTCTTCAATTCTTCAAAATCATTAGGCATGTCTGGATGAAGAATGGTGTAAGATTCTTCGCCTTCGATAATAGGTTCCATAATTATTGATAGAATAGCAACATATGGTATCATGAGATTTTGAGTGCGAGCCCGCACCCATCTAAGGTAGGGTTCCCAAGAAATGGAATTTTTATGCCCCAAAGTCTTGGTATCAGTTTTCTTCACCATGCACCAAGCATGCACAAACCTTCGACGGTAACCTTGGAGATCGTTGTCATAGTCAAATACAATGCCTTGAATAAGTATGTCATGAGGACCGTCTCTTGGAGCATAACAAAACTTTCGTAACACTAGAGAAGGATTATAAGTGATACCTCCCCTTATGCCAAGGAGTGGTACATTAGGGAATTCTCCACAACGCTCAAAGAAAGTGAAGTCCTTTTGAAAGTAGAGACACCAACGGATATCTGAATGAGAGAGTGACATCAGCCTTTGAGACCATTTCAAACCTTGTTCATTCTTCATTAGTGATCGAGGAATGTGCGAAATAAACCACCTAGATAATAACGGTATGCAACACATAAGAGTTCCTTGTCTTTTCATAGTACGAGTGTGGAGAGAATGCAGAATATCTCCAAGTAAGGTGGGCACAAGATTATGAGTGAGAAATATCTTTATGGTGTTCACCTCTATGAACTGATCTAGATTAGGAAATAACACCAAACCATATATTAGCAAAGCCAAAATGTCTTCGAAAGCGTGGAAACTCATAGCCTTTAGGAATTCTCGAGCTCTCTTTATCATAAACTTAGCAAGCAAGCCTTTAAATCCACTTCTCGTCTCCCAATTGTCTTCAATGTATGACCGCTTTAGATGTAACGCTGATGCAATGTCTTCAAACCTTGGAAATTTTTCTGAACCGATGAACGGTATCTGTTCAAGAATGGGTATCCCAAGTAGCTTGGAGAACTCTTCCATTGTAGGTACCAACTAGGAAAGTAAAGAAATGATGCTTCGGATCAAAGAACTGGAATACGACGCTCATCATATCTTCCTCAAAAACGGAGGTAACCAAGTTGAGTAGATAACCATGTCTTTTGATGAACTGAGCCTGATCGGGAACTTGTGAGACTAACTCCTTGAGTTGAGAAGATATGCCCACAAAGTTGATTCGGATAGTATTCCTGCGAGTGAAAGCCATAACCCTACAACAAAGAACAAAGATAAATCTCCAAGTCCTTGAAATGGTTAGTGAAATGTTATGATGGTATGATGTGATAATGTCATGCTTAAATAAATAGCAAACACAAACAATACAATTTACTAAAGTATAAGTTTTCTCAACCTGTCTTATAATAGTAACAGGGTTCTAGGAATCTCATATCACGAATCTTTCTCGCAGGCTTTATTTCAGTGCGGCACCCGAACGACCGACCAAAACATCTCGAAAGTCGAATCTCAATGAGTGTAGCCTCAAGTGTCAACCAACTTCGCCACACCAAAGCCGCTTATATCGCTACCTTCTACTAGCCAAGATGAGTCAATTAGGGTTCTAAAGTTTAGTGTTGATGACACCACGCATATGCCAAATGTTTCCTCAACTGGACTTAAGTAACATCAGGATGTCCAAAGTATCATACTAACCGTAGCCATCTTGATGATTTATTGCTACTTACCTAAGGAAAAATGGATCCAGGTGTAGGATCCCCATAAGTGATAATACCCAAGCATAAACCCTTAAAGTAAATTAGACAAGTCAAACAATGAAAGCAAGTAAAAATGATCTAAAGCCTTAAGGTAACCCCTCTTTGAGTATTCTCCCCAACAGAGTCGCCAGTTTTGTAATACGACGGGAGAACTAACTTAGTTGGTTTGCGTTTTAACGCAAATGTTGCGGTTAGCAAGAGTCGCCACCGATTTTTCTTTTATCCACTAAGGAAAAGTGAAAAGAACAGGAAAAACCTTTTATCAATTCTGAGTTCGGGGGGTAAGTTATGAAAAGAGAAGGTGTTAGCACCTTTTCATCCGTAGTTATACACGGCTCTTAATTTCTTAGCTCACTTTTGAAAACTTGCTTTTTTTGTGTGTGATTTGTTTAAAATATTTATTTAAATTGTGAAATGATTCTTGTATCGCTCTCAAGAGTGCCTGAAGTGTTTGAAAATATTTGTTTGAAATGTGAGTGTGAAAAGTATTTATTTAATGAGCAACCAATTAAGAGTTATTACCCACTCAAAGGTCGTCTTGTTATTTTCATTCTCCTTTAAGAAAATGTTATCCATACCATTAGTGGCTAGGTATCCCTATTCATTGGATGAAGGAACAGACGATGATCATCGATGGTCATGAAGGCAACATGTAAAGATACCTTAGCAACTTCATAGGGACTATCATCATTTTAATCGTAGACAGCATCGAGGGACAAGATCATGTATTCGTAGGCAATTCAGACGGTCCTCGAGGGACTATGATCTTTATACTGGAGGGACCATGATGATGTTATTTGTAGCAACATTGCTAAAATATTCCTACGTTTGAGGGACATGACCAATGTTTCGCAAGGCAACAAGAGAGGATACCCTAAGGATGCAAGTGTGTAAATAGTGTGTTGATTCATATATTTATATTGCACTTAAGGTTATGCTAAGTTATTTTTAGATCTTTCCATACAATCCTATTAGCATACATCTAGCAGTTAATATATATACAGAAAATAAAGTGCGAAATTTAAACCTAAGCTATTACATGGCTTCGTGGAAGATACAAAATAAGAAGATGCGGAAAGTAAATCGAGAATATTATATCCCATGAGCAATTACATAATTTAGAAAATGAGAAAATAAATCTACGCTATTACAAAAACAACCGTAACCTATACATCATTTTCTAGGATTTAAAGGCAAAAAGAATAAATAAATAATGAGAAAAATATTCTAATAAATGTAAAAATATTCTAACAACCTAAATATCAAGGAAAATATATATATATTTTTTTTTGTATTTTTGTGATTGATTTTAAATAAGAAAAGAAATTAATTAATTAGAAGTTAATTATGAAAATAATTTTTAACCTAATTAAAAAAAAGAAATTTATGTCAAAAAAATTAATTAAACATTTTATTAAACTAAATCTAAAAATAAAATATTTTTTTATGGTTTTTGAAAATAATTAAAATAATTTTGAAAAGAAAATTAAATTAAAAAAAATTGAAAAGAAATAGAAAAAATATGAAGAAAACTAGTGTTTCAAAATTAGGTTGGGGTGGAGAGTGTTGAACTCGTGACCTTGGGGTTACAGGTTCAAAAGATTTCCACTAGGCCAGACGCTTGTGGTGTCATTATGAGCAACGCGCAAATATATGTGTGATACCTGCAAAATCGGAAAAAATATGGAAAAAATTGGCAAAAGGCAATGTCGAACCCGTGACCCGGGGTGAAAGGACTATAGGTAAGCCACCACCGGGTGGTGATACATCCATTATTTTTAACACAACCATAAATATATGTGTGATTTTAATTTCCATAAATTCAAAGTAAATCAAAACACATGTGTGGGACCCTTGGATTCAAATGGACCAATCAAACGCTTCCTTCATGCCACGTCTTTATCAATGCCGGTCAAACCACCCTGGTGGTGGTTCCACTCATCTTCTTCGGTGAGGAGAAATTTGAAACCTGCAAAATATCAAAAATAAATGCAGAAGAAGGACCTTATCCCCCTAATTCGAGGGCTACGAATCCAATGGTGGTATCCATTTGCCTAAAACGGCTTGTATTGTGAGGTTCAAGCTTTCAGTTTGTGATGCCCTAACAATGGCATCGATCGACGAAGCATGAAAGCTCACATGTAACACATTAAACCTATTCTAATGGATGTCATGAACACAAACAAACACATCAAATATGTCAACAATGCATGAATTATTAAATTCGAATTTTAGAAACTTTACCAAACCGGTGTTCTTGAGAGTGAGAGAGAGAGAGAGAGAGAGAGAGAGTTCTTGGCACGATTTAACTTTGCAAATGATAGGGATCGACTCCTCGGAATCTCAGGAGTATGATTTGATGCTTGGTTTTGCTTGAGGAAAGCTGCAAATAGGGTTTTCGATTTTCCTAAACTTGAAGAATTTTTTAGAATTTCTCTAGGGTTTTGAGAGCAACGATTCGTCCTTTGCTTCTAGCTTTGTTATGTATTTATAGGGAGTGAATTAAGTAAAGTATTTGAGAGGAAAATATATTGCATTCAATGTGACAATATTTGATTTTCATTTTGCATCAAAACTTTCTGTTTTGGACTGCCCAAATGGCTGTCGGGCAAGCCATCTCTTCGAGCCTAGTAGCATGTCGAACAGACTGAAAGACATTCAAAGGGCATCATCTACCTATTATGCACATAGACAGAACCTGTCTTCTCGACGGGTGTCGAGCAGATCAGACCAACTCTCCCCGTCGAGGGCCATGCCCGTTATGCCTCATATGCTCGACATAACGGCTAGTTACGGGCACCATCACCCGATTTGACCTAGTTAGCTCGGACAACTATATTCGCGGATCCACATATCCCGGCCCAAATATAGAAATCAATGAGAGGCTCCTAAGATCATTATATAAACCCTCATACCTTTGAGGGCAAGGTATCACATTCTTACTCTAACAACCCTAATACTCTCTGGTTCTCATCTTGATCATTTTCTTACTTTAGCATTGGAGTGCCTTGCAAGTGCATCACCCTCCTCAACATCAACATTGCTCAAGGACCTTCGCTCACTCTAGCGCTCCAATTTTGATCACTTGTTCGATCTGGCACCATCTATGGAAAACTCTCTTCCCTTCTTCATTCCTCATCAAGAATATGTAAAGCCAAAATACCTCAACTCCTCCAAGAAGATGCCGAAAGAAACGACACAATTTGGGAGCCTCCCGTCCGTAAGACAAACAAGAATGACACGCTCGCCTCGAGGATTTCATGCATAACAGATGGCAGGACCGCCCCTTGATTCTCGATGAAACTGTGACCAAGATTCTCCCTTGATAATCAAAAATCCAAGAACCACCATATGACATCGCCCCTTCCCCTATGTAATTTTACCGACTAATAGCGATCCACCGACAACAATCTTGTTTGCCCTCAATCGCACCACGATCTCATTCTCCGGCAGGGTCAGCGTATAGAGGCCCTCGAAAATAACCGCTCCCAGTCTCTACCTAAGAAACCAAGGATGCTCGATTCTGGTAGCCCCTCGCCGCGAAGACATGGTCAGAATCAAACCCAGGAACATCCCGATCGATATTTTTCCAAGAAGAGGGAGCCTCCCCCAAGAATAGAGTTTCCTCTCACAAGAAAACTAAAACGAGCCGCCGCCCACGAGCGACCGCCATCTCCAAAACCTAGGCAACGTCGGGACCTTTCGCCATCCCAGCGCATCAAGAACAACCTTTGTCCCTCTCTCTCTCTCTCTCTCTCCAAGTCGAAGCGATGAAGACAAACATCGTGGTTGTAACACTCGAAAATCATTTAATTATTTAAAAAAAATTATTAAGAATTTATTTATTGAATTTAGTCAAGTTGGATTTATCAAGAGAATTATAAGGAGCATTAATAAATTGATAAGTTGATTTAGGGTGATTAAGTGAACTATCTGAAGTTGGGATTAATTAGTGGTGAATTAATTTTATTATAGAATGTTATTGGAAATAATATTAGAAATAAGTGTGGATTAATAGAGTTATTTAATTGGTGTTAGAAGTAGTAGAAATGAGGTGTGAAAATTAAGCCAAATAGAAATAATAGCAATATTATTATTACTATTATTATTGTTATTATTTGGAGGAAACTACAGTCGGAATAAGAATTGTAGACCGGAAATCCAAATCGGAATTCGACCGGAAATTATAGAGAGACCGTAAATCCAAGGTAAGGGTGGGGTTCTAACTCTAAACGGGTTTATGATGAATGGTGGGGATGTAATTATATAGAATTATCTATGTCAGTGTGTGTAGAATAATTGTGATTGTGTATCGATTCTATTGAATTTGATTGTCCATGGAAATTTCATTATATGTGAATAATTTTATTGGTTGTGATGGTTGAGGCTGCTAATTAAATTGATGAATCGATGAGAAAATAAATTAAATCGAAATAGGTGAAGCGAAGAAGAGGAATTTTGGTATGGAAGAAGAGGAGTTGTAGACGGTGGTTACAGGGAGGGACGAGCCCCTTGTTCAGAGAGGGAGATGACGCCCATGGCAAGGAGAGGTGAGGCGACGCCTTATAGCAATGAGAAGGAACAAGGCGGACGCCTAGGGGTGGGCGCCCCCAATGTGTTTCATGTTTGTTTGGATGTTGTTTCTTTGTTTGTAGGTCCTCTGTATTTAGTTGCAGCAATAAAAAAAGTAATAGTACGCTTAGTAGCACTTACATTAGAGGAATAATTTAAAGGATAGTAGCAATTAATCTAAGTAGCGTTAATTATAGCATAAAATTATAAAAATAACAATGTAAATAAACTAGCATGAAAATTATTTTTTATAACAGTGATGGAAGTAATTTGGTACTAGTAGAATATATTAAGAAGGTTAGCAATTAAACTGCAGAAATAATTAAATGACAGGTTTGATAATTTAGTAGCTGGAAAGAAATATCAGGGTTGATATAATAGTTAGTGTAGCGGTTAAAACAGCAGTATGAAGTGGACATTTGTTGCAGGGAATTAATTAAATTAGTATAATCAAATTAGTAGAAGTTAGTTAATAATGAGCAGTGTATAACATCGAATAGAAATAATACCGAATTAGCCGAGTTAGTGAATTATGCGGTGTAAATAATTGTCTGAAATTAATTGAAAATTGTCGGGATGGTTCGTATATTTTAGTAGGTGATTACGATTATTTTATTTGTTGAGTTGTGTTGAATGCATCGTGTTGTTGAATTGTTTGTGATTTATTGGCGAAGAATATGTTGCTTTATATTGTTGTTATTTATGTGAAGTTGTAGGGTGTTTTCAGTGACGATAATTATCTCTATTTATTGATAATAACAGTGATATAGGCGTATGCCTCGTGAAGTGAATTTACGTTGTTGTTGTATGTTGTTAGCATCGCATTTCATTTGCATTTGTGAAGGCCTCAGACATGGAATTGTGAAGAAGGCTTATGCCTGTGCCTCTATTAATTGGCAATAGTGAAGGAGTCAAGCTCATAGTACCACATGCATGTGCATTGTTGTGTCTCATTTAAATTATGTTGTTGTTAACTGTGAAGTGGATTATGTTGTTATTAACTGTGAAGTGAATTATGTTGTTGTTAACTGTTAAGTGACTTATGTTGTTGTTAACTGTGAAGTGAATTATGCTGTTATTAACTGTGAAGTGAATTATGTTATTGTTAACTGTGAAGTGAATTATGCTGTTGTTAACTGTGAAGTGAATTATGCTATTGTTAACTGTGAAGTGAATTATGTTGTTATTAACTATGAAGTGAATTATGTTGTTGCTAACGGTGAAGTGATTTCATGTTGTTGTTAATTGGGAAGTTGTTGTGATGTGCTAACTGCGATGTGATAATTTTGTATGATTTAATCCTAGCATATTATTTATCATACACTTGTTTATATTGTTGGATATCTCACCCCTTCTACTGATATTTCCCCTACCATGGGAAATGGGAAGGTACTCAAGGATAGCCGTGGAAGTTCGAAGTAGCATTATAAATTGTAATTGTCATAGTTTGAATTGGTGTCATTGTTCGACACGTAACACCTGGGGATGAACGTTGCTTAATTTGTTGTAGTTGCTTAAATTGTTGAAGTTTATGAATAATGTGAATACTTGATCATGTTGATTATTGAAGTTGGTTTAGTTGAATAGTTATGCTAAGTGAATTTAAATAATATTAATAATATTGTGAAATGTTTTGAGGTTGAATAAGAGATGTATTGTTGTTACTATTGAAGATTTATGATTCTGTGGTTAGTTGATTAGTTGATTTAATTGAAACGTATTGTTATAAGTTCATCCTTGATCTAAGTGTTATGTCTTTGTATAGTTGTGACTAAATGCATGTTGTTTTGCGAAGAAATTGTGACATCCCTTGTATGAGTATCTTTTCCGCACTCTGATTTAAATAATATACGTTGGGTAGATTTGGGGTGTTACAATAGTGGTATAAGAGCAGGTCGGTCTGTCCGGCCAATGTTATCTAATGTTGTTTACTTCCTTTGTACACGACAAGTGTGTGAGACATTGTCGGTACTTGTTGCTTTTAGGTTGACTGTTTGCAGGAATTAAGTTGAATCTAAGTGGGGGAGAAGCTTCGCTTCTCGAACGTGTTCGGTTGGGAGATATCAGATTAGTATGCTACTGATGGACACAGTGCAAACATTGTAGGAGCTTGTTGCTTCTTGAATTTGAAGGTAATACAGATTTAAGATTTTGGTTGTTTAACGCGTTGGAATATCTTGGGAAAGGAAATTTGCTATGAGATAAAGTTTAGTAAGTTGTTGTTTAAACAGGCCATGCTGTGGAATTATTGAGATTGATTTAAAAGTTGTAGAAGTTGTTGGAGTTCTTGAGATCTTTGAACCGTGGGTGCAAGTTGGGGAAAAAAATATTATTAATGTTAGTAACGACGGTTTAATCTCTATTATGGTTATCGACTATCTATTGACAAATTGAGGAACTGATCACCCTTAATCTCTTGTTGATAGTAGACGGGATCATGTTGGATGATATCAAATTGTTTTGCTATCTTAATGGTAAGTAAGTAGTGGATGCTACGACAAGAATGTTGTTAAGTGACGATACCATGTTGTACAAGAAATTAAGCGAGTTGTAATTGTTACTATTTTGTAAGATGTTGTTTCAAGTATTGCTAAAATGGTTGGCAAGATAGTAACGATTACGTTGCAAGAGTAATTTAAAGATTGAAGTATAAGTATTGGATTTTAACTGGGATTGAGTTGTTGAACCGAAGGATTAGATGCGAATGCGGCGATAAGGATGGTTGTTCGGATGGATTTTCGAGGACTAAAATATCCAAAGGAGACAGCTTGTAATAATCAAAATTATTTAATTATTTAAATAAAATTATTACAGATTTATTTATTGGAATTTAGTCAAGTTGGATTTATCAAGATAATTATAAGGAGCATTAATAAATTGATAAGTTGATTTAGGGTGATTAAGTGAATTATCTAAGTTGGGATTAATTAGTGGTGAATTAATTTTATTATAGAATGTTATTGGAAATAGTATTAGAAATAAGTGTGGATTAATAGAGTTATTTAATTGGTGTTAGAAGTAGTAGAAGTGAGGTGTGAAAATTAAGTTAAATAGAAATAATAGCAATATTATTACTATTATTATTGTTAGGCAAAATACCCTTTTGGTCCTTTGTTTATTCCCAAGGTCCATTTTGGTCCTTTATAAAAAAGTGCCAAACTGGTCCTATAATTCTTTCAAAGTGCTATAGGAGTCCTTTCCGTCCAAAAGGCACAAACGGACATTTGGTTTGTATGCGTGGTGTGACATGGAATGTTATGTACACCATCTTCAAGTCGCCTGTAAATCCTCAAATTCTAGGGTTCACACATTGCACCTCAATTTTCCCATTTTGAATTTGAAATTCCTCCATATGATGAAGGAAGCATCATCGAGATCCGGTCTTCGCACGATTGCAATAGAGATGGAAGCTTAGATGGAAAGTTGCGATGGAGACCTATATGTGGTTGTGGAGAATCATGGTTCTTCAAGGGCTACGATCACAAACTTTGGGAAGCAATTCGGGTTGTTGTCATTATAAGGTAAGCATGAAATTAAAATGGGTTTTCATATATTCTTGTTCGATACGAGATGAATGGATGTCACCATTACAGGTTCATCCGAACTGTGGATACTTTCAATGGTTCTTTGATGATGTGGTGGATGAGAAGGATCAGTTTATAAAGAAATGAATAATAGGTGGAGAAGTCGCAAAATGAGCTTGATGGAGCAAAGATGGAGATACATCATCTAAAGGAAAGGAAGGATGGTGAAACATAAGATAATGGAGTTACAAATTGAAATGAAGAAGATGATGAATTTCTAAAAATGGAAAAGATTCTTCTTTATTACGTTAGTTGTTGTAATTTGGATGATGTTGTAATAGATCGTTGAATTGAGATTGTATGTTTAAGGTGTAAGACATACGAACTAGTAGCATTTTGATCATTATGAATTTGAAAGAGTAGCATGTTTAAGGTGTATACTGTTGAATGATGAAGAGAGTATCATTATGAATTTGAATTTTGAACTAGTAGCATTTTGATCAATGTAACATAACGTATAAATTGAAGATAGGTAACAACATAAATGGAAATTTTACATAGTTCAAAACAGCTTTGCAACATAAATGGTTTTGCAACATAAAATGCTTTGCAACATAAATGGAAATTTTACATAGTTCAAAACATAAATGGTTTGATTTTACATAGTTTTAAAACAGCTTTTCACTTAGTTGAAAATGTAATTTAAATGAAAAGTTCAACTTGATGAAACTTCTCATCAATGTAAAACATACGTAAGATATTAGTAGCATTTTGATCAATGTAACCCATCAGTAGCAATTGAGGATAGGTAACAACATATAATTATAAGGTGGTGGATACCACTAAGTTGCATACAAAACAACATGATATTACAGTCCGCTTGTAAACAAATATATTACAGTCCAAAAAGAACAAAACAATTTTGATATTACATGATCAAAACAACTTAACATAACCAATTCTAACAAAACAACATAAAAGCCAAAATGATATAACTATAGGTCCAATCCTAATCCAAAATGTATATAAAAGCAAACTAAAGTTTCCACTGGTGTGCTCTTTAGTTGGTGTTGTCCTTTGGACCTACAACACTTCTTGATGCCTTTAACCTCGTTGTTGGACTCGTGGGACAAATGGTGCATTTGGCCTCTAACCGACAACTTTTGGATGATTTAGATTGAGATGGTCGAGAAGCTTGACCAGAACCGACTTAGATGATTGAGATGCCACCGCTGAGATGCTACCGCAGATGCCACCGCTTGAGATGCCATTGTACAGATGCCACCGTATGATGCTTGAGATACGATGCTTGAGATGATTGAGAAGGTTGAGAAGCCACCGGTGGTACTTGTGGTATGATGGTGCCTGTGGCATGTATGGTTGAGCTCGTGGTACTTGTGTAGTAGTTGTCCGACTAGTAGAAGGCACCTTACAAGTAAGCTTGTTGTGACCTACCTTCTTACACCGCTACACTTTACAATGAATCCTGCTCTTCTCATCTTTTATCAGCACCATCTAGCTCACCTTGCTCTAAATTCCTCCTTTTCTTTGGCCTTCCTGCATTTTCCTAATTTGGGTGGCATAACATCGTGGTACTCATTGTAACCCATAGGTTTGAGCCATTAACAGAAATATGACAGTTTGTACACTTGCAAATATCTAGATTTCCGTAATAATCGTGAATGTATTCATCAATCCTATCGCTCCTATTTTTCATTGTCGCAAGAGAATGAACACATGGTAGGCCCGTTAGCTCCCATCTTCTCATGAACAGATTTTTCCTTCAAGTTTACAAAGTGAATTTTTCACAGAATTGTCCGATGCCTCACTTCAAACATATGCTCATCGACATCCTAATACGTAAAATAGACATTCCAAATTAAGACATCAAATGGACATTCCAAAGTCGACACTCTAACACGTAAAAAATGCTTGTTTTAAAAATTTTACCCGGAAGCCACATGTTTGTGAATGAACTTGTTTTCTCAACCTTTTCATAATGTTTGGCAACACTTCAGATCTCGACAATTTCAAACCTCATCCTGCTTTGTAGCCCATCTCTCCATCAAGTACATCCTAATTTCTTCCACCATGGTTATTAATGGCTTGGCCTTGACTCCAAAATAACACTATTAAAGGATTCGACATATTATTGAGAACGCATCGCATTTGTTATGAGTCTTAGTATGATCTGCCCAAAACCTTGAGGGTAGACATCATGTGCTTGTATGCTTCGCATTAATATGTTTCATAACTTTCATCTCTTTCCCAAGCTTGGTAGTAAGTTGATTTGGATGCCTTCCATATAATTTCCTTTAGTTTTTTCCCGGAAATCTCTTCCTAAAGTTGTTGTAGAGATGCCTAACATGTAATCTTTGTTCAACTGTAGGTAGCTCCTCCATTGCAGCAATAATCCTGGATATGAAATGTATAGAATTTAATTATTAAACATGAGAATACCAGATAAACATGAGAATTTAATTATTAAAAATACTAATCAATTGAGAATTAACAATAGAGTCATACCTTTGTTGATCGTAAATAAAAGTGTAAGTGAGACACTCTCTCTTCCACCTAGATCACCAATAAGCAGCCCAAGAACCATGTCCAACTTTCCTTGTTTTCACTCTCCACCATCGATATGCTATTGGTAGCATTTGATCATTGGGATCTCGCCTATGGTCGACAGAGTCGACCTCCAGAGCCCTTTCAAAAACATCCATCAAGCCCTATGAAATGTCTACTTAACTCAAGCTTTCCTTACAAGCCGCCAAGCATATGTAAACTTTTGAAGTGTAATTTCAACACCACTACCTTCTCGAGCTGGTTGGACATGTACTTTCAACAACCGGGTTAGATCTTAACAACTCATGTGCATAGTCATAAATCCTTGCATAATCCCCTAAGAATGACCCATCAACCATGTCTCTGCAAACCTAGCCCTTATAGCCTTGGTTTTGTTGACCCCCATATTCCACTTCTTCTGCACCTTTTCCTTAATGTCCTTAACCTTCATTCTAGGGTTGGTTTTAAGTGCATTCCGCAACTTCTTGCTAAGCCATTTAGTCTTCAACAACTTCACATTATATTCTCATCGCAACTATGGGTGTCTACCATCTTTCTTAGTTGCCAAGTATCCTCAACATCCAACTTAGCCCAATAACCTTCCCATTCACATCCATCCTTACACCTAACCCTAACCCTTATCTTGTCATTTTGATGTACTTTAAATTTCGCATGATTGATCATAAGAGGTAATCGCTTCCTTGATATCTTTTTTGTACTAAAATATGTACCCACTTCCCATTTGTAATTGGACATATCCTTTAGAAGCTTGAAAATGGGATACTTTCTTGGTAGTATTGCTATCTTCACCATCACATTCACTTACAAGATCCTCACTTTCATTATCACTTCCTTTACAATCTTCTTTATTTGCTTCGCCACACTCATTAGTTACATCATCATTACCTTCTTCCTCTTCCAACTCAAGATCACACTCACCGCCATCATCAAATACAACCTCCTTTGCACTATCATACTTAAGCTACTATCATCGAGCTATCATCATCGTAACTATCATCATCATTCGTCCAACAAGATTTTCACTTGTCTCTTCTCGTCCAACCTCATCTTCACTTGCCTCATTCAGTATAACAACATCTTCACTTGCCTCCTTCTCGTCCAACCTCACCTTCACTTGCCTCATTCTGCATAACAACATCTTCACTTGCCTCCTTCGTCCAACCTCACCTTCACCGCCTCATTCGCATAACAACATCTTCACTTGCCTCCTTTGTCCAACAAAGATCCTCACTTGCCTCATTTGGTCTAACAGATCCTCACTTACCTCATTGTGTCTAACCGCATCCTCACTTACCTCATTTTTCTAACCGCATCCTCGCCACTCATTCTGCCTAATCGCATCCTCTTCCATTACATCTGGGTGTCTCATCTAAAATAACTTCACCTCATCAACATACTCAGATGTGACAATGGGTGTTGAATAAAGACTTCAACACTTAAATGAACCCTATATAGATCAGCATTCTAAGGCCCCTTTGTCATCAAACAATGTATTCATTCCACCATTGATCCCTATAGTATATCTTTCTATGGTGGGTAACCTAGTTCCTTAATAGCACCCAATAACTCAAAATAGCCCCACATATCAAGATCTACTCAAATCAGCAATCTCACCTCCTTCACACACTCAAGTCCTCACTAACAAATTCACCATGTGGTGTATCGAATATTCAAGATTTCCTCCATTACACACAATGCCCTAAATAGAGATGAATTTCGAGAAGAGTTACGAATGGCAAGGAAACCCTAACTACGAAAATAGAATTGCGAAACTTACTCCGATGAGAAGTCCGGTTTCACCTTCAAGGAAACATGCAATGTGTCCTCACCACCTTCGCTGCTCGCCAGATCGCTGCTTCACCTTGCTCGCTCGCTGCTTCACCTTCAAGAATGAGAAGTCTTTGTTTCAAGATGAAACTCATGAGTGACCGTGAAACCGACTTGTAAGTGGAATTGCCACATGGAAATTTTTCTAAACACACGTAATGCACACACACACAAGCGCCGCCATTAACCCCGACTAACTGAGTGGATGGAAAGGACAAACGTGACACTTTTGAAAGAATTATAGGACCGCTGGCACTTTTTAGATAAAGGACCAAAATGGACCTTGGGGTAAACTTAAAGGACCAAAAAGGGTATTTTGCCTTATTGTTATTATTATTAGTAGTATTATCATTATTATTACTATTATAAGTTGGATTTATTTATAAGAGATATAAAAGGAGAATTATAAGGGTTTAGTGAATATTTTTGGGAAAAAGTTGTACGTGGGAGAAAGAAAAGAGGAACAAGGATTTGGAGGAAACTGCGGCCGGAATAAGAATTGTAGACTGGAAATCCAAATCGGAATTCGACCGGAAATTATAGAGAAACCGTAAATCCAAGGTAAGGGTAAGGTTCTAACTCTCTAAACGGGTTTATGATGAATGGTATGTGGGGATGGAATTATATAGAATTATCTATGTTGGTGCAGATTGTGTGTAGAATAATTGCTTGTGATTGTGTATCGATTCTATTGAATTTGATTGTCCATGGAAATTTCATTATATGTGAATAATTTTATTGGTTATGATGGTTGAGGCTAGCTGGGAATTAAATTGATGAATCGATGAGAAAATAAATTAAATTGGAATAGGTGAAGCGAAGAAGAGGAATTTTGGTATGGAAGAAGAGGAATGGGAGACGGTGGCTACAGGGGAGGGGACGAGCGCCCCTTGTTCTACAGAGAGGGAGACGGATGCCTCCATGGCAAGGAGAGGTGAGGCGGACGCCTCATAGCAATGAGAAGGCACAAGGGCGGACGCCCTAGTGGGGTGGGCGCCTCCCAATGTGTTTCATGTTTGTTTGGATGTTGTTTCTTTTGTTTGTAGGTCCTCTGTGTTTTTAAGTTGCAGTGCAATAAAAAAATGTAATAGTACAGTTAGTAGCACTTACATTAGAGGAATAATTTAAAGTATAGTAGCAATTAATCTAAGTAGCAGTTAATTATAGCAGAAATTATAAATCCAGATAGTTTAATTGCATTGTAGAAGAAATAGCAATGTAAATAAACTAGCATGAAAATTAGTTTTTTTTTATAACAGTGATGGAAGTAATTTGGTACCAGTAGAATATATTAAGAAGGTTAACAATTAAATTGCAGAAATAATTAAATGACAGGTTTGATAATTTAGCAGCTGGAAAGAAATAGTAGGGTTGATATAATAGTTAGTGTAGTTAAAACAAAGCAGATGAAGTGGACGTTGTTGGTGGAATTAATTAAATTAGTATAATCAAATTAGTAGAAGCTAGTTAATAATGAGCGCAGTATAACATCGAATAGAAATAATACCAATTAGCCGAGTTAGTGAATTAAGCTGTAAATAATTGTCCAAATTAATTGAAAATTATCGGATGGTTCGTATATTTTAGTAGGTGATTACGAATATTTTATTTGTTGAATTGTGTTGAATGCATCGTGTTGTTGAATTGTTTGTGATTTATTGGCGAAGAATATGTTACTTTATATTGTTGTTATTTATGTGAAGTTGCAGGGTGTTTTCAGTGACGATAATTACCTCTATTTATTGGTAATAACAGTGATATAGGCATATGCCTCGTGAAGTGAATTTACGTTGTTGTTGTATGTTGTTAGCATCGCATTTCATTTGCATTTGTGAAAGCCTGTATTGGCGGAATTGTGAAGAAGGCTTATGCCTTGTTCCTCTATTAATTAGCTATAGTGAAGGGAGATGAAGTTTTGTTAGTACCACATGCATGTGCATTGTCGTGTCTCATTTAAATTATGTTGTTGTTAACTATGAAGTGAATTATGTTGTTATTAATTGTGAAGTGAATTATGTTGTTGTTAACTGTGAAGTGACTTATGTTATTGTTAACTGTGAAGTGAATTATGCTGTTATTAACTGTGAAGACGGAGGCCTCACTAGAAGCGATCATACAAGGAGAAGACGAATATCTCCAAACATACATCAAGAGGTTCAATAAAGAGGCCATCTAGGTCTCCACGACCGATGAGATGAAGAAGTACTTGCTCGAACGAGGATTACGCTCCCGCAACGACTTTGCCAAAGCAGTTGGCATTGAAACACTGGCAACACCGGATGCCCCTCTTTAAGGCCCGCATACATCTAGTACAAGGAGAAGGAAGCATCCAATTATGCTCGACATTGCAACATAAACGACCTCGCCAGCCTCCCCGACGGGCGGGCATAAATTGACAAAGATAATTTTTTCTATTATTACTAATAGATCAGCATGTGCTCTTTAATAGAATACAATGTATCTAGAAAAGGAAATTCTTAATAAACACTCATCATTGCCCTCATAACTTTTATAATTAAGAGCAAATAATTTCTATAAATACATACAACTAGTCAAATCCTATTTATAGGATTTTAACATGAAATATACAACTAATTAACATGTGTGTAGTTGGTTCTGACATAAATAAATCATCCCCCACGGACGCAACAACTTGGAAGATATATGTTCCCCGCGAACATAATTTCCAGGTGAGCATATGTTCCCTGCAAACACAACTGCCTAGCAGACATACGTTCCCCGCATCCGAGTAAAAACGGAAAGGGGAATACTATCTCAAAAACCTACATAGGGAAGAACTTGCTCGATCATAAAACGCTGAAAAACTTAAGCAATAGTTAAGGCATTGTTATACCCCAAAATTTTCCCTCCTATTTTCAAGTTAATACACATATCCATACTCAGGAGTTCCTCGAGGGTGACCAGATGAACCCTCTCCTAAGCAGTCAACCCACAACTAGGGTTTTGCTTCCTTCAAGAAAAAATCAAGTTCTAATGCCTCAAGTGAGCATCATTCCTCCTAATATGTCTAAAGTTATCACCATGTCAAGTTTCAAACCTTATAGCCCAAGTTTGCCCACTCAATTGCTTAGATGGTTAAAAATTAATTGTATTGGACAAAAAGTCAATTGTGGTCAACATACAGTCGAACCTCATCATTTTTTGTCAACATCAAGATTTTGAAGTCACATTCATCATTTGATAAAGGGTTAAGCATGACTCGTCAAGAAAATTAAATAATTGATCAAAAGTCAAAGTTTCTAAATTAGGGGTTTTTGATAAAAAGTCAACAAAACTTTGACCAGGCATAACTTTCACATACTTCATCATAAATTTTTCCACCAAATCAATTCAATCCTCTACAACTTTGTGTCTCACAAGCTTTATCCCAAAATGCTTCATTTGAGAGATATGAGACAAGATATTATAGGTCCTCATAAAAGTCAACAAAAGTCATCTCTCTCCATAGAGGTGTACATGAGCATGGAATCTTCAATGAGGATGAAACCAAATGTTTATTTAAAGGACATCTTAAACTTTCTAAAAAGTCCAAGAACACTCTCAAATGATAAAAATTGAGCAAGTTATGACTTGAGAAAAAATGGAAATTTTGAAGAAATGCATGAAATGTCAATTGAGTAATTTTGACTTTTTGAGTTAATGGGCTTTATTTTTGAAGTATGAACGTGGATATAACATGTTAGAGGACCTCTAAGCCCATTGGTGCATGGCCATAATTTTTATTTCATTTAAATTCAAAATAAATCAAATAAAATATCAATGAAATTGCAAGAGACGCATGGGATTTGTTTTCAATCAGAAAATCAATCAAATATTTTCCTTGGAGCTCAAGCAAATCATTGCAAGCTTTATTGGTTCAAGATTGATCCAAAAATAACAAGTTTTGAATTAATTTTCAATCAAATATCTCCATATCAATTATCATATATTTGATTGCAATCACTTGACTTAATCCTTCCTCTATATAAACACATTGAATCCAGATGATCAGAGGATGAAAACCCTCGCCTCAAGAACCCTAACAAAACCTCAAAAATCTGTGACTTCCAAGTTACTTGCATCAATAATTCCATCGATTCAAGCAATCCTAAGGGCTCATTAGCTCCATCGTCTCTCGATCAATTCTAGTCATTCACATGCCAAAGAAACACCTTGAAACGTATATGAAACCACCATTGCTAGGGTTTCAAGTCCGATTTGGGGTTTTGTTTAGGAAAATTAGACAAAACGATGAGTACCATCGTGCTCAAGACGTCAATTGCAATCAAACCATGGTCTCACAAGTAATTTATATTGCTTGTACTTGATTTTTAAAAATTGCAGGTGCTATAGTGATAGATGCGACCGTAGGTAAAAGGTTTACCCACGTGTCGATCGTAAAGGCTTTAGAAATTTGAATTGAGACGAAGTATGCCGCATTTTTTGTTTTATATATTTTAAATTTTTTAATTTTATTATATATATATATATATATATATATTTCTTATCATTCCACTAACACCATATGCAGTATGATGGCAAGGTTAGCCACCTGGGGACCCGAGTTCTCAAATACCAACCCTATTTTTTTGCCATTTTTTCAACTAACCCTTATTTTTCTTATTTGTTCTTATTTTCTTTTCTTAATTAATTTTCTTTCAAATATTTTTTCTAAATACAACAAAAAACCCTAAAAAATATTTGTATTTTAGATTTAGGTTTAAAAAATGTTTAACTAATTTTAGAAACAAAAATATTCTATTTTTCTTCACATTTAAATTATTTTCTTAATTAATTTCTAATTAATTTAGAATTAGGTTTTCTTAATTAAAATCAATTCTAAAAAATACCAAAAAATGTTTTCTTTAATAATTAGGGCATAGAATATTTTCACAATTATTAGAGCAGTTTTCTCATTGTTTATTTTATTGTTTTTGCATTTAAATTCTAGAAATCGATGTATAGGTCGCAAGGATATTTTTGTAATAGCGTAGATTCAATTTCTCGCATTTACTTTTCCGCACCTCTTATTCTGTAACTGCTTCAAAGCCATGTAATAGAGTAGGACCTTTACTTTCTGCTTTTTATTTTCTGCACCACTTATAAATTGTATATACACTGCTTAGATGTATGGTTAATAGGATTGTATGGCAAGGTTAATCAATCAATCTCAGATCACCCTAACAATCAAGATAAAATATCCTAATTGAACACACACTTCACACTTGCACCCTAGGGTATCCTCTCTGCCTTACGAATAAAATGATCATGACCTCGAACGTAGGGGTACCATTAGCAAAAGACCGATTTAAAACCATCACAAAGATCATAGTCCCTCGATGACCCTTGATGTTGCCTACGAATATATGATCTGGTCCCACGGTTGTTGCCTACGAATAAGTGATGATCGTCCCGTCGAATTGCTAAGGTATCCTTACATGTTGCCTTCAATGACCATACGATGACCCTACGCATGTTCCTTCACATCCAACAGATAAAGTTACCTACCAACTAATGGTATGCATAGCCTTATCCTAAAGGAGAAGGAAAATAACAAGAACGACCTTCCTGAGTAGGTAATAAGACTCTAAATTGCTTGCTCAATCAATCAAAAAATACTTTTCACACCTCACACACTTTTCAAAAATTAATTTCAAAAAACACTTTGTATACATTCATACGAGAATCATTACAAAGTTAAACTTTCGAAATATTTTCAAACACTTCGTATACGTTCTTGAGGACTGATAAAAGAATCATTACTAAGTCAGAGCAAAATACTTCTTTTCAAATCACACACAAACACAAAGAGAGTTTTCAAAACAAAAGTGAGCTAAAGCAATTAAGAGCCCCTAGATAACTATGGATAGAAAGGGTGCTAATACCTTCCCTTTTCATAATTACCTCCCGTATCGTAATCGATAAAAGGTATTTCATGTTCTTTTCACGCTTCCTTTATTGGATAAAAGAAAAGTCGGTGGTGACTTTGCTATCCGCAACATTTGTGATAAAATGCAAAACAAACAAGTCGGGCTCCCACTATGTTACACACAAATATTCGACATGCCTCGTAATACCTTTCGAGCATTAAGAGCTCAACACCAAGCGCAGTCCCTGTATCAAAATGCAATCCAAACACAATATTAAGGGACCCTCTCCATATATATATAACGAGCGATCTCGCCGACACTGAGGACTCAAACAAGCCCCGTTGTCTAAGTACCTCACCGATGAATACCCACCTCGCGATGGGACACTCACGCCATCGACCTCGTGCCTTTAATCAAGACTTGAGTTTCGGACCAAGCCCGTAGACAATCCGCACCCTTCGACGGGTCACCCACACTAGTGAAGACATACGAGCCAACCTCCCAAACACTTAGAAAAATAAACTTATAAAGTAGCTCAAAACTATAAGCATACAAACAATAAATATTGTACGAGCATGTCCTCGTAAAAATCACAAAACGCCTCTATCGCAGATGACAAACACCATCAACGCACTTTCCCATTAATTCCCGGACTGGCTTTAAGTCATCACTTTTATGCCTATAAGCAACGACTTGGGGGCTACTATTATGGAGCGCCCGAATGGTTGTCGGGAAAGCCATCTCTTCGAGCCTAGTAGCATGTCGAACAGACCGAAAGGCATTCAAAGGGCATCATTTGCCCGTTCTGCACATGGTCAGAATCCATTTGCTCGGCAGGTGTCGAGCAGATCAGACCAACTCTCCCCGTCGAGGGTCATGCCCATTATTCCTCCTCTGTTCGACATAACGGCTAGTTATGGGCGCCATATCCCGATTTGACCTAGTTAGCTCAGATAACTATATTCGCAAATCCGCATATTCCAGCTCAAATATAGCAACCAATGAGAGTCTCCTAAGATCATTATATAAACCTCATACCTTTGAGGGAAAGATGTCACATTCTTACTATAACAACCCTAATACTATCTTGTTCTCATCTTGATCATTTGCTTACTTTAGCATCGAGAGATTGCAGTGCACCACCCTCCTCAATATCAACATTGCTCAAGGACCTCTATTTGCTTCAAATTCTCCAATTCTTATCACTTGTTTAGATCACTTTATTTTTTGTTTCAATCATGAAATAATGCTCCCATGCATTTCATTCCAGACTTCTAAGTATTGTTTGGACCTTAAGAAACTCATATCTCAAGCCCACACGCCTTATACATCATCTTGCGTTTTAATTTAATTTAATTTGAATTTAAATAAATAAAATAAAAAATAAATAAAATAAATGGTAGGATAATGCATGGATGGTCTTATATGTCCTTGATGATATTATAAACATGCCCAAGTCTTAAAACATAGACCCATTTGATAAAATTTTAAGATAACTCAATTTTCACTTCATACATTTCTTCAAAATTGCCAAATTTGCATCAATCATATCTAGCTCAATTCTCAACATTTGAGGATGATCTTGAACTTTTTAGAAATCTTAATATGTCCTATACAACCTCTATTTTGTTTTATTTCAATTGAAGTTTCCATGCTCATGTATACTTCTTTGAGAAAAGATGACTTTTTATTGACTTTTGAAAGGACCTATAATGTCTTGGCCCATATCTCTCAAACGAAGCATTTTTTGGGAAAAACCTATAAGAGACAAAGTTGTAACGAATTGAATTTTATTTAAAATGATCTTTGGTTGAGAAATTTTTAATGAAGTATGTGAAAGTCATGCTTGGTCAAAGTTCAGTTGACTTCTCCTTAAGAAAACCCTAATTTAGTAACTTTTGACTTTTGATGAATCTTGAGTTATCTTGATGAATCATGATCAACCCTTGATAAAATGATGAATGTAACTTTAAAATCTTGATGTTAACCAAAAATGATGAAGTTTGACTATATGTTGACCACAATTGTCTTTTGGTCCAATACAATTGATTTTCAACCATCTGAGCAATTGACTAAGCAAACTTGCATTGTGAGGCCTGAAACTTGACATGGAGATATTTTGAGACATATGAGCAAGCTTGAAGTCCACTTGAGGCATTAGAAGTTCAATTTCCTTGAGAGAAGCAAAACCCCAATGGAGGTCCATTGCTTAGAGAGGGTTTGTCGATCAACCTTGAGTAGCCGAGCATGAGGATGTTTCTTGACCTCAAATGGAGGGAAATTTTAGGGTACAACAGATGCCCCTATTCAATATTCTTAAACCGAGGGGTTAGATTGGGTACGCTATTCGTGACTCGAGGTGGAAGAGGATTGAACACTTACGCACTTAAATTTGCACCGCTTGTATGGAGTAACATTGTTGGTTGATAATATACTTGAAATGGGCTTAAAGATGCCATTCGGAGAGATGAAGACGTGTAGTCGGATATAGGCTTAAAGATGCCATCCGGAGGAGTTGATGATGTGAGTATCAGAATGAGTCATACGCAAGACTTTATCTGAAGAGATATTTTTCGTGATAAACTTCAAGGGAAATGCTTCATGGTGAATATATGATGAGAGTGCTTTTCAAGGTAAAATTCAGGGAAATGCTTTAATATATACTTGAAGTAGGTGCTTTCGTAATAATCTTCCTGAGGGAAATGCGTTCTAGTGATAAATATCCAAGGAAATGATTTTCGTGACAATCTTCCTGAGGGGAAATGCATTCCGTAACAACTCTAAAGGAAAATGTTTTTCGTGATAATCTTCCGGAGGAGAAATGCCTAGAATAAATCAAGGATAATGCTTTTAATAATCTTCCAGATGGGAAATGCGCTCCAATGATAAATATTTGAAGGAAAATGCTTTTCAGATAATCTTAGGGAAATGCGCCCAATAATCTCAAGGATATGCTTTTAGAATACTCTTCGAGGGGAAATGCGTTCCTGTGATAAATATCTGAAGGAAAATGCTTTTCGGAATAGTCTTCCGAAGGGGAAATGCGTTCCGATGATAAATATTTGAAGGAAAATGTTTTTCAGAACAATCTTCTGAAGGGGAAATGCGTTCTAGAATAATCTCTGAAGGATATGCTTTTCAGGACAATCTTCTGAAGGGGAAATGCTCTTAATAATCACGAAAGAAAAAGCTTTTCAGAGCAACCTTCTGAAGGGGAAACACTTTTCAGAATAGAGACCTTAAGAATAATGCTTTTCACGATAAACTTGTGGAGTGAAAACGCTTTCCAGACTATCTCTCTAAAGGAGAATGTTTTTCAAGACAAACTTTGAAAGGGAGACGCCGTAATAGAGACTTGAAGGATAATGTTTTTCAAAATAAACTCCAGAGAATAAACACTTTCTAGACTAAATCTAAAGGAGAATGCATCTTCAAAGCATGTAGCATATCCAATTGAATTGTAGCTTTGAATTCAAAAATATAATCACAAAATAAAACTGTAAATGTGTACTGGAGGTAGTATATTTTAACAGAATATACTAATAGGCTCTATTTCTCCTGGGGATAAGGAGTGGAAAGGAGCAACAGACGCATACTAAACTAGCATTAATAATGACATTATATTAATAAAAGAAATGCAAGTGGCTCATAATTTAGTTAAAATCACGTGAAGAAAGTGAACTTTTTTGCAGCATTGGTTTATTAACGATCGTCGGGCATAATTGTTTAGTTGGTGTAGTGGATACTACTACTAGTATCTTTTAGAAAGATAAACATGATCTTGTTGATTTTCTCTGTTTTTAAATTTTTTGTTTGTTTGAAAGTTATGGTTAGATTACTTACTTTCTTTATAAGAGAATTCCTTTCACTCATCTAGTGGATTTCTCTGAGACATCTAAAAAAAGAAAATTATTCTTCGCAAATTAATTTATAAATTTAATTTATTTTGTACGTTTTATTATTTTAAACGCTGACATTTAAAAAAATATCTTAATTTAAAGAACTCACTTAATTCACCTTTTAGTGAATTCGTAGTTAACTTACAAAGTGTCTCTTTGTATACGTGATGCTCACCTCACGGAGATTCTTGATATTATTAACTAATTTTAGAGTCATAGATTTAGTGTCTCGCCTAGGCCCTTCCTTTCTGCTTAAGCCAATTCGCATTTTAGATTCAAAGAATAAAAAATCGCTTTTGAAAAATTATGTCCGATTGAAAATTTGTTCCGAGCATTTGAAGCCAAAAATCTATGATCATTTATCCCGCATTACGGAGTAGTTAAGTGTTTGTTTCAAATCGCCAAATTCCTCTTTTATATTTTTATGATTTATTTATTGTTTTCATATAGTCGAAAAGAATCGAAAAATTCTCAAAATTATATTTTTAAGTCATTAGATTAATTTTTGTTAGTTTTTTTTTTAAATCTTATTTTAATCGATTTTTCATTGTGTTTGTTTTTACTATTTAGGGACATTGTTGACATTTTTACAATTGTTGCCGCATTGTTGTGCATTAATCCAAAAAAAATTCATAAGTTAACTTACAAATTATTAATAAGGTGAATTGCAAGTTAACTTACTTAATTCAATTTTATAAGGTGAATTCGTAGTTAACTTCTAATTCATTCTTGTTTTAAAAATCGTGATTATTTCAAGTTAACTTACTAATTCACTTTATTTAGAGAATTCGAAGTTAACTTACGAAACCGAACTATTTTTGATTTTTCACCAGAGATAAAGAAGAATCCCACTAAATGAAAAAAGAAACTCCCTATTTATAATTATATATTTTTAACAATATTCTTACATAAATTTATTTTAAATAATAAAAAGAAATAATAAATATAAAAATAATAAATTTAAGCTAGTTAAATCATTTGGTTATTTAAATTAGAAGTTTTGTTAACACTTAAAATTATTTGGACGATAAATTAATCCTTTTAATTTATAAGCGGTTTTATCAATAATCTTCTAAACACTTAAAAAAAACTAGCACGTGACCAAAAAAAACTAAATAACTAGCTTATTTGTTATTTGCACTATGTGGTTGATAAAGTCTAATGATTGATCTATCACATGCATATGAATTTTTTCACCCACTTAGTGAATTTCTCTCACACTTCTGAAAAATCAAAAATAAATATTCTTCGCAAGTTAACCTGAGAATTCACCTTGTTGGATGAATTCGCAAGTTAACTTGCGAAGTGACCTTTCTGAGTGACTTCGCAAGTTAACTTGCGAATTAACTTTATTTTGTATGTTTTATTATTTTAAATGTTGACATTTGAAAAAAATTAACTTAATTCATAAGTTAACTTACGAATTCACCTTTTTAGGTGAATTCGTAAGTTAACTTACGAAGTGTCTCTTTGTATAGCTGCATGGTCACCTCTTTTCCTATTCCATTTATTTTCTACAACATAACACAAAACCCCTCAACCCACACCCAAAATCAATACAATTTTTTCATCTCAATCAAGTCAATGATCCTAGCAAAATGAGCATTGCAAGCTACAATTTGAGGTAAACTTTCATCCCCTCAACCTACAATTATTACATTGTTGTTGTTAAAGTTATGCATGAAACAGCGTCGCTTCGCAAGTTAACCTGTGAAGTTCACCAGATTGATTTTGCAAGTTAACCTGCGAAATGCTCCATGATGCCTCAAACCATAATTATGTTTTATGGTAATTTGCCTAGTTTTAGCATAGTTTTATATGTTATAGGTATGGTGCATCCCGACAACATTGTCAATGCTATTGTGAAGGTTCCGATTACAGATAAAGTGAACATAGACGATAAGTCGATCGTGGTCAAAGAAGTAGATAGTATGATTTATGTTATGGTCGATAAAGAAAATAAATTTTGAAATGAAAAAACTTTCGATACTCATCAACAAATGGTTGATTATGTTAGAATGGAAGCAAGCAAACTTGGTTGTGGCTTTGTGATCGCGAGGTCCGACAATGGGAGTAGTAATCGCATATATTTTTATTTTGACACGAGAGAAGGGATACGCTCCAAAATCCGCAAGTTACAACACGAAGGCACGAGTTCAAGGAAATGTGGGTGTCCGCTTTAGTCATGTTATTGTAGAGTGGACAATTTATGGCAGTTGACTATGATGTCCGAATGCATAATCATAACTTGAGACCAAGTTACACGTGCATCCTATTGTTTGTCGACTTAAGGGGAAGAGAAGAAATATGTTCCAATTGTCGTTGATCAAAGTTGTGCCTAAAACATACTTTCCGGTTTGAAACGGAATAGAGCGGATATGTGTCAAATTTAAAATCGGTTTACAATTATCGATACAAACAACATGTTGCTCAAAGGGTCCGAGGTCCAAATGCAACATTTATTGAAATGTTTAGACGATAACAAATATGTTTCGAGACATAGAGTTTGTGATGACAATGTAAGTGTCTATGATATATTTTGGAAGCATCCATCGAGTATCGATTTGTTCAATACATTTCAAACCGCTCTAATGATTGATTTTACATACAAGACAAATAAATATAGGCTTCCGCTTGAAATTGTTGGTGTCACTCTATCGACAAGAAATTTTCGTTGGTTTTGCTTCATGGAATGTGAGAAGGAAGACAATGTCACTTGGCGCTGGGTGTTTGTATGACTTTGTTGAAAGATGAAAAAACATGCCTTTAGTTATCGCCACCGATCGAGATAACGCCTTATGAATGCGGTTGCCACCGTGTTTTCGCTGCTCATCGCTTTACTATGTCGGTATCACATCATAAAAATGTGAGATCAAGGCTAAAACCCGCGGTTGGCACCAAAGAGAAGAAAGACGAAGACGGAAAATTATCAAACCGTGTTATGGTGGAGAAGATTATGAGTGCATGGACAAATATTCTTAATTTTCACCAAGAGATGTATACCGCTAATGTGATACACTTTAGAAACTTGTGTTGAATATCCAAAAATTTGAAATACGTTGAATCCATTTTGATCAAGTGAAAGAGAAAGTGGTGTGCATGGATGAACCGTTAGACATTTGGGGAACACAACCACTAATAGAGTGGAATCAATGCGGCTTTGAAGAAGTGGTGGGTGATAGTAAGGGCGACTTATGTAGAGATTGGGATGTTGTGAACCAAATGCTCACAAACTAACACAATGAAATTCAAACAACATTTAGAAGGTGTTTATGCGGTATTAAGAGGCAAGCAAAGAGTTTGATATTTATTTTATTGGGTGATATATACCGTTAGGTTATATCGTATCGTATCCACATAGATTGGTTGTTGATTCGTCGTTCGACAATTCTATCGTTGATGAGTTTGGGATTAAATGGTTGTAAAGAAAAGACAAAAAGTAAATGAACAAAAACTATAAAGGATAGACAACTTGTCTGGAACGAATGCACACTACCCGTCACAGACTTAAATCTACCGTCCAGTTATACTTAGCCTATGATACTTGTCCGTGTCATCACATACCTCTCACAACCTAAGTCATTTCTAACCCAGATTAAGAATCCTACTGCAATCACCTCGGTAGCCATGTCTGGCCTACCTCAACAACACAAAAGTCAACCGCGTCACTCGTAACGACTATCTCTAGCTCGAAACAACCAACACAGAGGCATTAAGATCATATACTCTAAGTAAATGTCAGCTCTAAACCCATTTCTAGCATTCATAAACCAATGATAATCATCCTAGGTAAGAATCTAAGCAATCTATATCTAGCAAATCTCAACTCCCTAACATGGAGTAAAAACCTAAGACAATCACCAATATAGATTCGTAAAGCAAACTTTATACAACGCCAAGGGCGACAAATATACATGAGTTCAAGGTAAATATACATACATACCCAACAAATAGAGAAATACATAGAGAGGAGAAGAGATAAACCACAAATCTACACTGGTTTGTCAAGTCAATCGAAGAGCAATCCACCTCCAATCATCCATGAGCAAGCCCTAATGTTGTTTTCTAAGCTAATCTACCAAAAATAAAGGTTGATGGAAATGAGGACATTCAGCTATGATACGACCAATCCTTCACAGAATTGACACTTTGATTCTTTGTCATGGTTGACTTTGTTATCTGATCTGGTTTTTCTGCCATAATCTCCTGACCTTCTGATGTCATGTGAGATGTTCTTGACATTTGGTCTTGAGTTATCTTCCATTCTTTTCAGTACCTTGTTGAGTTGTCTTCCAAGAAAGACAATGGTATTATAGAGTCCTTCTTCAGTGTCCAGGTCAAATTCCCTGACTTCTTCAGTGTTGGTCTTGAAGGCCCAACTCAAAAGTTTGGAGAGAACCAATTAGTTCATCTACTTTCATGTTGTTGATTTCTTGAGCTTCTTCAATCATTGTAACCTTCATGTCAAATCTCTTAGGAAGAGATCTGAGAATCTTTCTTACCAACTTCTCTTATGGTATCTTCTCTCCCAAGGAACTACAGGCGTTAACAATCTCAAGAACATTCATATGAAACTCTTGAATGCTTTCTTCTTCCTTCATTCTTAGATTTTCAAACTTAGTAGTGGGTAGTTGAAGTCTTGACATCTTAACTTTGGAGGTACCTTCATGAGTAGTTCTGAGGATTTCCCAAGCATCCTTAACTACTTCACATGTATTAATTAGTCTGAAGATGTTTTTGTCAACTCCACCGAATATCGCGTTCAATGCCTTTGAATTTGTAAGGGCTAGTTCATCATCTTTATTTAACCAATTTTCTTCAGGTTTCAGCTCACCAATAGGTTGATTATCAGCTCCAATAATCACAGGATGTGTCCATCCTTTAAGAATATCCTTCCAAGCCTTGATGTCCAAGGACTTTATATATGCTTCCATACGAGGCTTCGACAGATCATAGTTAGAGCCATCTAGGATGGATGGTTTATTCAAATATATTGCCTCCTTGTCCATATTACCAGAAAGTATCTTCCCTAGATCTCACTCTGCAGACAGAAAGGTGATGTCCGCCTAATACCAATTAAAATTCTAGTATCAGATATGAGATGTCGAAGATAATGTCACGACACTTATATCTGCTTAGTACACAGTTAAATAGAACATATTATAACAGTGCAAAAAGCAATAAAAACACAGAAGTGTTTTAAGGAATTAACAAGTAATATTTTTTAATTAGAGATTAAAGTAAAATATTAAATTAATTTAAAGATAAAACATGTATTAAATTTATTTTTAATGGATTTTACTATTGAGAATTATTTATTTGAGCGAGTTGAAAAATCAAACTCAATGGCATATATATGATATATTATAAATATATTATTTCTTAACTTTTACCTTATAAAAATATTATTAATTTATTATAACCTATTTTTATACTATTTCACGTGTTTTAATTATGTTCTCTCAATTTTACAATAAGAAAATTTATTCATCCATCTAGTGGGTTTCTTCACCTCGTGAAAATAAAAATACCTCTAAATTTCGTAGTTAATTTATGAATTCCTCAAATAAGGTGAATTGTAAGTGCACTTACAAAATAATCCACGATTTTAAAATACAGGAATTCAGTTAACTTACTTAATTCACCTTATTTTTTTAAAATAAGGTGAATTCGCAAGTTAACTTGCGAATTCATCTAATTTGAGAAATTCGTAAGTTAACTTACGAAGTCTGCGTATTGTTTTAGAAAACATAGAATTTTCCCTAATAAGCATTCATTTCAAAATACTCAAATTTTCCCTCTCTACTCCAAACCCTAACTTCTGTAAACTCACTCCAAGTCATTCTCATCATTTCAACTCATTCCAACGCATTTCAACTCCTCCAAAATCAACAAATTTGTGTAAGTTTTCTTCACTTTTTTCTATTCAAATTCTGAATTTTTATTAGATTATTAGGTTATGTTGTAGAAATTTAGTAGTGTATGAAGTAATAGTAGGTTAATGTAGTAGGAAAAATTGGATTTTGGTAGTTTTGGGATTGATTTTCTGGTTTTGGTAATTTCTAGACGAAGGGGGTTTCGCAAGTTAACTTTCAAAGTGAACCATAAAAGACTTCGCAAGTTAACTTACAAATTCACCCAGGATGGGTGAACTCGCGAGTTAACTTGCGAATTCTTGTTGATTTGTTTTTAAATTAGTATGATAACAATGTAATGGTTTATTTCAGGAAAATGACAGATACCCAAAACTAGATGACACGTTTGAGACATGGTAGGCAGAGCTAGACAGTGTCGGCTCGTCGAGAGCGAGAGCTAATGGAAAAGGCACAAAGGGAACAAAGTGCACAACTTGATATAGCATCACCGTCCGCACCATCTCGGAGAAGTCGTCTCCATGAGGCGTCTTCGTCTGGTACACATGAGTAGAAGGTATCAGAGATAGAGGTACTGGAGGTGGAGGTGAGAAGGAGGCCCAGATGCCTGTGGACGCCAAAATGCCGAGGTCTCCTACGACGATGTTGAGGAATCTGCAGAGGCGGATGATGCTGGCTATCCAGGAGGGATATATGACACACCCCTCTTGATTTATTATCAGGACGATGCTGCCCGTTTTGTCTGGGGTGAACAGGTATTATAATTTTTATTGTTATATTTCGATTTATTTATTTTTATTTACTTTCTGTTCTTTTTTATTTATTTTCGTATACTTTCCATTTGTATTATTTATTTATTTTCGTATACTACCCGTTCTTTTTTATTTATTTTCGTTTGATTCTTATGTTCCAAATATGTGAAGGCCTTGAAACATGTGAACCATTCCCGCAAATTTCTTGAACTATATGTTCCAAATACTCAGTGGTTTCACAGTGCTATCATCGCAATCGGTCTTGTCGGATTATTCAAGATCTGATAAAGACCATTAGCACCGCATGCGTGGTGCTTTTGCCGAGATGGCATATGGAGACGCCATCTTTCCACTTTCAAATGGGGAGTTGATGATCATCCCGATGTTGCATGCTTGCTCCAACTACCTATCAGAGGTAGGTTACTCAACCATTCCTGGATAACCAGAACTGAGGTAGTTGACTTGATGGTTGAGTATCTAGGAGCTGATCCATTCAGAGTTGTTGCAGACTGCGACTCCACAAATGGGGAGCACGTGAAGTTCTCCTACCCGGGAGTTATATGAGGAGCACCTCCGCAAGAAGCTCTTGCAAAAGAACGTGATAAAGTTGGGGAGCCTGTGGGAGGATATTTTGTTCGCCACCCGAGCTATGTCATTCTTGTTTTTCGATACTGTAGCACGCCTGCCTTGTGGACACGAGTGACCACTACAATCCATACGGCCTACCTTAGATATTTTATGACCTTTCTACTCAGGATCGAACTGGGTGCCATCGTTTACCTACCTCTACCGTGTCGGAATGAAGCTTCTGTGGAGGGTTATAGCCACTGCTCGCACACCCCTCATGGACGTTTATTTTAACGATAAACTTTAATTACTTTTAATTTATTTGTAGTTACACATTATATTATTGTTGATGTAGAGCTGAGTTTTATCGTACTTTCACTACATCCATGGTTACCCTGTGGATGTCGACTATCAAGACTACATGCTAAGGGCTTCCAGGTTTATTCTCAATAGGGGCAATCATAATGTGGTTCCTTATCGGGTGTTCCTTGATCGCACCAACCATGAGGACATCAATTGACCTCGCTTGAGACTACAAGGAGGTTATGGCATTCGATACCATCTCGTTATACTCTAGATGGCTAGCCTGTGGGGCTAACATGATGGTCTGGTATCTTCCCAAGCGGTGTATGCGCCAGTTTGACTTTGTGCAGATGATACCCCGATCTCCTTTCCAGGATGCTCCCGACACCATGACACGAAGGGCTTTATATGACATCTTCCGTGATTGGGAGAATCGTCGTCGTGAGGAGTATCGATCGAGGCGCATCCCTTATGTGGCACTCGTGGATGGGTACACGCATGGTTCTTAGAGTGTCGCCCTTACATGACATCGTAGGTCAAGGACGCCCGCCGAGGCCAAGATACGGAGCTCTTGGAAAATGAGCAAGCCGAGGATGATTATGCTATTGATCTACCGTCCATCTCGCCGTATCCGCCATATTGGATGGAGGCGCTGGATGACGGATTGTCGACGGGGCGACCCGACGCGGTTGCCGTGGTGGAGAGGATGGTAGTGAGGCAGAGGCAACGACACACTGTGCAGCGAGGGCTGGGTCGTAAATAGGTATACCGAGCCTTTATTTTTTTAGTTGATTTTGTTTGATCGCATTTTTCGGAACAATTTATGTAATTTGATATTTCCATAATTTTCTCTTTAATATTTATAACATATTAATATTTACATGGTTTACGATATAAATATTAAGATATTAATATTTTCGACAATTTTCTCTTTAATTGAATTTTTGAAAACGGAAACATAATTCAATAATTGTAAAACATAGTAGTTTAAACATGGTTTAACACATTCAAAAGGTTTCGTAAGTTAACTTATGAAACATTTCCAATGCCAAACCATGTTTAAAATAATCAAACATACAAAATAAGGTGAATTGTAAGTTACAAATTCACCTTGAAAGTTTAATTTGTGTTAACTTACGAAGGATATTTTTGGTTCTTCAGGGGTGTTGGAGAAACTCACTAGGTGGGTGAAGAATTTTTTTTACAATAATAGTTATTTTTTACATTTACATAGATAAATATTCATAAAAATATTAATTTTATTAATTAACTGTATCATTTTTAATTTTATTATTATTATAATAATAATTATAATAATAATAATAATAATAATTATTATTATTATTATTATTATTATTAATTTACATAGATAGAAATTCATAAAAATATTAATTTGATTAATTAAATTTATCATTTTTTTATTATTATTATTATTATTACTATTATTATTATTATTATTATTATTTTTATTATTATTATTATTATTTTTATTATTATTATTATTATTATTATTATTATTATAAATATAAAGTGAACAATAATTTATAGTGCAAGTAAAGTGAGAATTAACTTTGTCAAATCTAAATTTTGAAGTTTTTTTTCTTTTACGCAAATCTAAATTTGGTAAGTCTGACATAAAATTTGTCAAAGAATATTTTTAAATGTGAGTTTGATCATCTTACAAATCTGCTCGAGATATTAATCTATGCCAAAAATATATTTATTTATCTAATTTTTTTAAATAATCAATTTAATTTATATTTAAATAAATTAAAAAAATTAAAAAATTAAAAATTAGTGAAACTCAATATTTTTACATTGAATTATTCAATCTTATAAAAGTTTTGTCAGACAAGTACTTATGAGTATAACTTATCACATTTTTATAAGATTGTTTAAAAATTAATTTTATAAATTTTTAAAATTTTTTATTTTTATTCAAAATATAAAATGTAATATAGTAATAAAAATAAATAAATTTTTATTTATTTATTTTAATAATTTGATCAGATATATGTTTATAGCATGTGGCTTAATCTTTTAAACTAAATATACTTATTTTTTATTTAAAAAAGTTCTATAAAGAATAGACATTTATAATCTAGATAGTAGGTATTTGTTAATTGATCTCACTGCAAGTTATGTTAAAAAATTATAACTAAAAATAATAGTTAAGTTATATTAAAAGTTAAAGTAATAATTTTAATAAAATAATAAATACTTTTATAAATGTGATCATTAGTATTATGGGATGTGTGAATAATTCATATATAAATATGTTATCCTTATCCTATATGTTTCCGTTCTTGTTTCTTTCTGCAAAGGGAATATGCGTCATCAGACGAATAAAACAAATGCAAAAGCTCACCGATCGGTTACCTTCCTTCCCAAGTACGATGAGGGAAATAGATGACACGTGTCGTTTTTAATAGGTTGGATTGATAATGGATGCCGAGGGAGGTTAATAATGAAAAGTGGGAACTTCTCTTTCTGATTTTTAAGGTTTCTAATAAAGGAATGGGTGCACCTGATTTCCTCTCCTTAAATAAGAATATACTCCTACTGTAACCATTTTCAGACACCACTTATGCCAGCTCTGTCAAGTTGTCTTTTGCACTTTTGTCGAAATGGTTTTTGTTTTGTTATTTTATTGGTTAAATGTGAGTTCTAGCACGGCTGAAATTATTTTAATATTGATGAAATAATTTTTTTGATATATATATAAAAATTCAAATTTATTAAAACGATAATAACAAATTTTGAAATTAAAATATTATAATAAATAATATAATCATACAAAATATAATGATAAATTTGATAAATGATGTATTTAGACACATATATGAATTTAAATTAAATTAATAATAAAATAAATTTAATTTATTAAGTAATTTAAAAAAAATTGATGACCGAGAAAAAAAATTAACATTTAAAAATAATGGTAAAATAGTGGCCAGAAGATAAAAATTAGTTGTGTGAATTATATGTAGTATTATTCAATTTCATAAAATATATTTTTAATTTTATTAAATTTAAATAATAGATTAATTAGATTTAATGAGAAAGTACAATGAAAAGTTATGAAATAAAAATATTACAACAAATAATATGATTATACAAAATATAATTAAAACTTGACAAATGATGTAGTTAGATACACATGTGAATTTAAACCTGAATTATGTAATGTTAAAATAAATTGAATGTATTAAGTAATTTTAAAACACACTTGTGATATGGAGAAAGAAAAACTAACATTTAAAATAATGCTAATAATTTGATAGTGATAATTCGTAAGATAAAAAGTTAGTTGTATGAATGATATGCAATATTATTCAATTTCATAAAATATATTTTAAATTTATTAAAGTTAAATAATAGATTAATTAATATTTAATGAAAAACTACAATTAAAAATCATGAAATCAAAATATTACAACAAATAATATAATTATACAAAATATAATGGTAAACTTGAATTACATAATGTTAAAATAAATGAGTGTATTAAGTAATTTTTAAAAAAACTTGTGACATGGTGAAAGAAAAAGAATTTACATTTGAAAATAATGGTAATAATTTGATAGTGATCCGTAAGATAAAAGATAGATGTGAATGATATATAATATTATTCAATTTCATAAAATATATTTTAATTTTATTAAAGTTAAATAATATATTAATTATTATTTTCGAGGATAATAAACAAATAGAAAAGATAAAATATGTCCTAAAATGTAAGTTTAAAATGAAATATTTAATTGAAAAGAATCAATTATATTAAAATTTAAATGTATTAAATCTATTATCATCATATAAACTTTAAAGTACTTTCTAATTACAATTAAACTCAATTAATTAAATGTTAATCTTAGTCTAATTATAAGGACAATTCTGTCTTAACAAGTCTAACTTTCTTTGCTCAAATGGTTGAAAATCAACTGTATTGACAAAAGTCAAATGTGGTCAACATACGTCAAACTTCATAATTTTTGGTCAACATCAAGTTTTTGAGGGTACATTCGTCATTTGATCAAGGGTTGATCGTGATTCATCAAGGAAAATCAAGAAATGATCAAAAGTCAAAAGATTCTAAATTAAGGTTTCTTGATGAAAAGTCAAAAGAACTTTGACCAAACATAACTCTCACATACTTCATCGTGAGATTTTCGATAAATACTCATTTTAAAGTGAATTCAAATATCTACAACTTTGTGTCTCACACGGTTTGCCCAAAATGCTTCATTTGAAAGATATTGTTCAAGACATTATAAGTCCTTCTAAAAGTCAACAAAAGTCATCTTTTCCAAAGAAGTGTACATGAGCATGGAATCTTCAATGAAGGTGAAACTAAAAGAGCTCTCTTGGAGGACATCTTAAGCTTTTAAAAAGTCCAAGAACACTCTCAAATGATAAAAATTGACCAAGTTATGGTTTTAGCAAAATTGGAAATTTTGAAGAAATGCATGAAGAAAATATTGATCAAACTTGAAAAATTTCCATAGGACTATATTTCTTTAATCTAAACTTGTTCCTAACATTGTTAAGAGCCCTAACCCATCTACACGCCTGTTGTAATTATTTTATTTATTTTGAATTACTTCACTTAAATTCAAGTTTAATTAAAATAAAATACAAAATTAAATGGGATAAGTGTGCGTCAGAATTCAAGTTACTTGAGGTCCAAGATAAGCATAATAGTCCAAAATCGTAAGAGTGATTGCATGAAGATTGAGCATTTTTGAAAGATTGTATTTGATTTTTCAATCAAATATTTTCCAATGAATGAAATATATTTCATCCTAAGTTTTGACCTAATTCTCTTCCTCAATATAAACACAAGACATTCGGGATCACAAGAGATTTATTTTGGCCAAGGAAGCTAGGGTTTGAATTCAAATTTTGTCAAGAAAGTTGCACCATCGGGTTTCAAGTTCGAGCTTTTCCCAATCGATTTCAACCATTCATTCATACTCGAGTCCCCAAGAATCGATCCAAGTCATTACCTCGCTCCAAAGCATCCCAACTTTACGATACACGATATAAATTGTGTTTATGCATTCATTCATGTTTATTACATTATTTTGAATCGATTTGATGCACTAGTTTCAAGGTTTGATGCAGGATAGAGAACGCTTATGGCTGGGTAACGAAGTTTCTAAGTCGTATCCCGTTTGTTTAGAACGATTTAGGGCAAAATAACCCGATTCGAACTCGGGATGATTTTATGTTGATTGGGTTGTTCCTTTTGGTTTTGTTTCGATTTTGCGGTTTAGATGTTTGAACGAGGAGATGGTCACAGAACCACCGTCCCAAGGTGGTCGAATCATGGTGAATAATAGGGCAAGCGTGGTGGTAGATAGTCATTGGTGTGTTTGAAATCAAGGGACCCACATGCGCACGTTTTTTTTAATTAATTTGATTTTCTAAAAATAATATCATATACATAGTCCCTTACTCTCTATCGTGTCACGTTCGAACTTGCATTTTGGCAAAAAATTCCTAACTTTTGACTTTTCATGTGTTTCATACATATACTTATGGAGGCGTGATTATAACATCACACGCATGGCGGTGGTCATGTTTTGACTCAATAACCACAAGGTCCCTGGTTCAAGACTTGGATGACCATCCCTAATTTTTAGCACTTGTTTCCTTAATATTTTTCTTATTTCTCTTACTTTCAAACCAGTTTAATTTCTTTTCACAAATTAATTTCTCACCCATAAAAACCATAAAAAATAGTTTGATTTTAGATTTAGGTTTCAAAAACCTTTATTTAATTTTGAACACAAAAACAGTTAATTTTCTTTGAATTTAAAATATTTTTCCTTAATTAAATACTAATTAACATAGAATTAGGGTTTTATTCACTAAAATCGATTTCTAAAAAACAAAAAAATACTTTCTTATAGTAATTAGGTTTCTAACATTCTCCTAACATTTGAAACATTTTTTTCTATTATCTATTTATTTATTATGCATTTTAAATTTAGTAATCATGTATAGGTCACAAGGATATTTTTGTATTGAGTATTTACTTTTCTCAAGACATTTACTTTTCCACACCTCCTATTATGTAATCGCCTAAAGCCATGTAATAGTGTATGACCTTTACTTTCCGCTTACTTTTTGTACCTATCACCTGTATATAATCGCTTAGATGTATGGATAATGGATTGTACATGACAAGACAAAATCAATCTTAGAATAACTTAATCTCCAAGATAAAACATCCGAATGAACACACTTTTCACACTGCACCCCTAGGGATCCTTTTCTTGTCGCACGATACAATGGTCATGTCCCAGACGTAGGGGTACCATTAGCAAAAGACCTCAATTCAAAAAATCACAAAGATCATAGTCCCTCGATGTTGCTTTACGAATATATGATCTCGTCCTTCGATTTTGCCTACTGTAACATATGAGAACCTGATTTGTTTATTTTGCCTTTTATTCAAATGTTGCGGATATAAAGAGTCGCCACCAACTTTTCTTTTATCCAATAAAGGAAAGGTGAAAAGAACAGAAAGACCTTTGATAGATTCTCGAACGGAGGTAATTATGAAAGGGAAGATATTAGCACTTTCCATCCGTAGTTATTCACGGCTCTAATCGCTTAGTTCACTTTTGTTTGAAAACTTGCTTTAATGTGTGTATGATCGAAAAGTATTT
>CM038795.1:186818801-186898389 GCA_021764765.1 Vicia sativa
AAAACAACAACACGGCGTATTCACTTAATTTCACAAAACAACCTATACGATTACCTACTAATATCAACGAACTACCACGACAAATTTTGGTTGATTCACGTACAACTAATTTCTTGTCTAATTTATTAACTTTCGGTTAATTCGGTATTATTTATATACTATTTGTTATCCTTTCATTATCAACTAACTTACTACTAATTTCATTATACTAATTTAATTAATTCCCTGCACCAAACTTCAACTTCATACTTCTATTTTAACCGCTACACTAACTATTATTTCAGCCCTGTTACCGATACAATATACCAGTTAAATGTTAACTCTATTATTTCTTTCCAACTGCTAAGTTATCAACGCCGTCATATAGTTATCTCCTGCTAAAACAAAGGAACCCAATCCCAACAACTAGTATATGGAAACTAAAGTAATTTCTATTGAACTTCTATGTTAGAAAGCTACTTAAATAGTATGTTGTTTTAGATATATTGATCCACTTACTAGGTTAGTATATTACCTTGTCATTGCTAGCTTACTTAATATTATCACAAGTACCGGACTAAAGAAAACAACATGTATTCCCTCTTTGTTTTAATGATACCAAATTGAATATTTAGTATACTAAAATGTAACATATTAAAGTAAGTTAGCTAAGTGGTTCAAAGTACCTAAGATACTGCAGCAACATAAGTAATAATAAAGAAAGACATAAGTCCCACGTGAGCTAAGGCGGCGTCATCCCTAAACAAATGAGGCGTCCGCCTCCCTCTCGTTACCACAGAGGAACATACGGAGGCAAAATCAAGTCTCTCCCGACCATTAGCACCGACCATCGCTACCGCCCGACTATCAAAACTTGACCAATACAACTTCTGCCCGACCAACACATTTCCGACCAACACGGTTTCCTGACCAACACGACCGACCAACCGCAACCGACCCGGCCACAACCACGATAACCTAACTTCGACTAACACAACCTGCCCGACCAACCGACCACTTCGACCAATCTGCTGTATTTTATTATTTACACCATTTTCCTAATCCATTAAAGCTTGGAATGAAAACTTAATATAATTAGCAAAACAGGCACAAAACTAACAAACAACATAATTAAGTGAGGCTTCACGTGAAGCATGGCCCCACACTCTCTCAGGCGGTCGTCTCACTCCTTTTCTTGCCATGGAGACGTTTGTCTCCTTCTCTATAGTACAAGGGCGCTCGCTCCACCCCTGTAGCCATCGTCTCCAGTTCTTTTCTTCTGCTAATACTACATTCACGTAGATTTCATTCGATCGATTACTGTCTGTAACACTAATTCCCAATCACACCAACAGTTTCACATAACCATTATTTTTATCATTCGATTAACACTAACAACACCAATATAAAATCAACAATTTAATCCACACAAGCTACACAAACAAAGATAATTTCATACAATTCCATCCCCACATACGATTCATCATAAACCCGTTTAGAGAGTTAGAACCTCGCCTTACCTAGATTCAAGGCAGATCAACTCCCTGATGCATCATATTTTCGTCGCATTTCGACTGACTTTTGATCTCTAATCTTCTCCCGACTAATTTCTAAACCTTGTTCCTCTTCTTTTTCCCACGTATTACAACCTTCTTCTTTTTCTTTCTTCCCAAATCTAATTCCTTATATTTTTTTTTAATCTAATAAATCAAATAATAATAATATAATTACTATTATTTTCTTAATGGGCTTAATATATAAATTCACACCCCCACTTCGCTATTCGCCTCTCACAATCCAAATTAATCTAATTAAATATAATTATTCAAAATAAATAAATAATATTATTCTTAATATTATTCCTCCAATTTAACCGATTAAATCCAACTTTAATTTAATTAATCCCAACACGCCTCTTACAATAATACTGACAGATCCAATTACTCCGATTAATTCTCAAACTCGTATAATTCCAACAAATAATTCCTTTAATAATTTAATTAAATAATTAATTAAATTCAGGGTGTTACAATGTTGGCTAGTAACTCATGATAATTAAACATAGATTTGGGAACAAGTTGACAAAATCCAAATTGTCGAGCCACCAAGTTGGGCTGATAAGCAACCAGATCTGGGTTTAGGCCGACAATTAGAGAAGATAAAAATTGGGGAGTTAAGAAACGTCTCCAGCAAATTAAAGATATTTTCTTATCTTCTCCTTCCACTAGTGGGAATAATTTGGTAAGCCACTCTGGGCCACTTTTTCCATCGGAAAATGGAGCCATGGAAGATGTAAAATCGACCGTCGTCAACATAATGTTGAACAACAGTTTGAAGATCTCAGGATTAGGAAAGGTTTTGTCAATTGGGGTTAATGGTAGAACACGCTTCCAAACGATGTGCATTTGGTTTTGGGGGCATGCTATTTTCCTAGTTTTTGAAGGTTTAATATCTTCAACAAAGGTGACATTCGACCTGTTGTAAGCCAAAGGAACCATGCACCAAAACATTTTTTCTTTTAGGATTAGAAATTGAAATTTCTTGATTTAGTTAGAGACTTCAGTTAAGGAGGTATATAAGGAGGCCAAAATCAGCTGGCCCAAAGCAATATTCTCACTATTGTGCAATTGAGTAGCAAGGAAGAAATCTGCTTAGCCACCTGCATCGACCTAGAGCAAAAAATAAAACGTGAGATCTAAAGAGTAAAAAATGCTATGTGTTATTCGTCGGTGATGGGGACTGATTCTTGTTTATGGTGGTCGATAAAATTGTTGTATGTTGGGTTTCTACTTTTGCCAACGTCGAACCTTATGGGCAGACGGTCATCATCCGTGTGGTTGAAAACTTTGCCATTGGGTTTCAACCTCGTAATGGTAGTAACGTCAATCAAGATAGGAGTAATCATACCATACTTAGTGTGAAAAGTATTTGTTGAACCCTCCCAAAAATGTAACGCAGTCAATAGCATGATGCTAGAGTAAGGCTGGCCACATCGAGAGAGTTCTAGCAACGTGTAAATGCCCATCTGCTTCCATTGTTCTATTTTCTCAGTTTCTAAACGTGTTATCCAAGCACCAAACTTAAGGGATTCGGTGGAGAAGCATTAAAATTCCTATCAATATATTGCAAAGAGGTAGGTTTTGGAGAAGAGATTATGGGTCTGGTTGTAGTGTTGGTGGGGAAAAAAAACCCTTTGTCATCTACGTATATTTTAGAGGGCATGTCCGCAGGAAGAGGACCCAGAAAATCTAGGGGTTTTCCTTCAAGACTGAAAGGAATTAGTACCTGAGATTTCCAGATTTTGGTTTTCCCCTCAGCAAACGGGGGTTCTGGCACGTAGGGTTTGTCATCGACAAGGCGTAGCTGGAGAAGTGGTGATGTTATCAGTATTTGCCATTGAAGAATGATTGAAGAAGTCTTGAAGAAGATGAACAGGGATGATGAACTCGAATTTCTGGGTTTTTCTCTGAAAAAAGGTTGAAGAAAGCGAAGGGAAAAGAATGAAAATGAGAGAGTGGAGTATTTATAGACTCGTTGAGGAAAGAAGAAAACAAAGAGAAAATCTTTGTGATTTCCTAGGTCAGAAATCGTGTCATGTCGAAGGACACGTGCTGCAAGATTAAAGCGGGAGTGGTGGGCCATGTCTGCCACTAAAAGTGTAATGATGACAGGCAATTAATGATCGCACGTCTCAAAACTTAAAGCATGATATGTTTCCATGATTACATGACGCCACGGAAAAGTGGAACAGTAACGTCCACTTTTTGGAGGTAGTGGGGCGATTCGATCGGCTGAGACCGACACTTCAAAGATGTCATTATCTCATATATGTCGAAATTTGAAAATGGCATCTCTGGGGCCACTTTGTTACCTTGAAAATCTCAAGGTATTCAAACACTTGTATTAAATGCGGATGTTCTTACAAGTTAAGGGTGACTTTCTAAAATAAAGACCCTTTAAAATTAAGAATGAAGTGTTTGAAAGTTTGGTTACGGCATAGTAAAGAAAACAATGATAAAAGAGAATATCAAGTTATGATGGAGTCGGCCACAAAGAGTATGCTAAAATGTTAGGAAAGTGGTCGAATCGACCAAAGCGTGTAAAATAAAGGAATTGAATTTTGTCTTGTCGACCATAAAAGATTCTAAACTTAGAAGAATTGTGTTGTTTCCTTAAAAGATGGAACGCATCGAAGCATCCAGGAGCGTTGGTGTTTAGTTAGGAGCGGGAAATTCGAAATTCAAAGTTTCTAAGCAGTTATCCAGCAGCTTACAACTCGTTTGAGCACCAAACAGGTGGCAGCATCTGATAAAGCGGTTACCTTAGAGTTCAAACTTCATTCATCGATTTCTTTAGGGCAGTTACCTTGTAAATACTATAAATAAGCAGTTTTAATGTAATTTTTGTGTGTTCACTTGTATACTCCAAACACTTGCAAAAACTCTGTTCATTCTGAACATCAGGAAGCAAAGAGTTCAAGAGTGCTTGATGTACGTGAATCACCACTTTTATTTCAACGCAAAACCTTTATATTTCAGTCATTTCTTCTGAAAACTTTACTTGCATTTTATTTACATTTCAGCAATATCTTTGCATTATCGTTTATGTTGATTCTCTTTTCGTTACAAGTTTCGAGTTAACAAAAGAGTCAGTCGTCACTCACTTCGGTTAGAACAAGTCTGAAATCCACAGCCTTCTGTCGGTCACGAGTCACCATAGTTGGTAAAAATCACATTGTGAAGTCAGATTGTTAATTGTTGCGTTTAGGTTTCTTACATCGGTCACGCTCACTAGAGTCGAATCTAATCATGGTGTGGAAAGCCATTATACTTGTTTCCTTAGTCTTAGAAAAACGTTTCTTAGATAAGAATTTCAACAGAACTAGTATAATCTTAAAAAACCTTAGCACATGTCTTAAGATCAACTGGTCGATCTTGCGAGTAACCCTTAGCTTTAGAACTTCGGGAGGACCAACGGTTATTTACCATTTTCCACAGTAAACAGATACTCGACGATATGTCATTGGTTGGTGCATATTTTTTGACTCTTCATTGATATCATTGAAAATTAATAAACAAGTGAGAGTCTCTAAATCTTCTACTGAATCTGAGTATTGTGCCATGTCTGGTGCTTGTTCTGAAATAATTTGGCTTCGTGGTCTTTTGGTTGAACTTTATATTTCCTCGAATAACTTCACTTTAAATGGACAATACAAGTGTCATCCAAATCATTACGAATCTTGTTTTTCATGAACACATCAAACATATCAAAGTTTATTGTCATTCAATCTGTGACGTGTATGATGATCGACAATTTTAAATTCCTCGTGTCAGTCCACATCATCAGTTTCTTGTTAGCAAATTGAAGTTTATTGACCAAAACATCAATTTGTGAGGGGATGTGAATAAGAGTTAGTTTATTCCAAGAATAATGGTTTGTTCCAAGAATAATGGTTTGTTCCAAGAATAAGGAAAACAAATAAAAAATCGTTTTGTTCTCATTAAATATAATTATTTTGTTTAATTATCTGTATATTTCTATAACTTCTATAATTATTTAGTTTAATTATCTTGAGTTGTATTTTAGGTTGTATTGTTTCTAATTCCTATTTTGATATAGCCTAACATATGATGGTTTCTCATTGATAACCCAATACTTTTCTTGAGTATGTACAGGTTTCTTCTAATGTTCTCACCATGGCATATTCCTCATATGTGGTGGTCAGGACTAATTTCCTCTAGCTTCCAAGGCCGAACTTTCAACAATTGGGGGCAAATATAATGTTTTCTATTATGATGTTTCTTCTGCTTTCTTCTCTTAGTACTTTTGGAACACTTCTTACAACTTTGGAGTGGTTTATTTTCAAGAATCCTTCCACAAACTTCTTTGTTGAGTCCTAATATAATCTTGTAAACTTTATCGCCTCTTTGTTGAGTCCTAATATAATTTTATAAACTTTATCTCCCTCAATTAGATCCTTGTATCTTTTTCTTGTTCATCTTAACATTTCTATTTGATTTCTTAATATGCATACAGTTGCTTCTAGTTCACGCAAAGTGCATTGAAGTACCCAGTTGTTGCATCAACATGATTATTCTTGTCATCAACTTTTAATCCTTTATTGTTTCCAAGATGGAGCTCATGTAGATTTCAAAGGCTTCCAAGCTGATGAGGAATGGTTCCAAGAAGATCATTTGAACTAAGATCAACGTACTGCAAATGGGACAGATTTCCAATTCTATGAGTTGCTCCAACTAGATTATTAAGACTGAGATCCAGAAGCTGCAAATGAGAGAGATTTCCGAGTTGATGAGGGATTGTACCCTCGAGACCATTCCATGAAAGATCAAGATGTTGTAAGTGAGAAAGATGAGCAAGATCGTTTGGAATTCTTTCTTCAGAGTATGAAGCTTGGATGTCAAGGAATCTCAAGTTGCTTAGAGAACCAAAAAATTTTGGAATATTTCTTTTTGCAATCAAACTCTGTCTAAGGTTCAAATACATTAAATGTTGCAACTTTGTCAAGGATGCATTGATTTCTCCCGGAAAAAAAGACCAAACTGATAGCCATTAGATCAAGCATTTCAATATAGCCGGTTTGATTGCTATTCCTTCCATGCAACAGCAACTAACAGTGCTACGGTCCCAAGCAGATAAAAAGGAAGTGTAACTGTATGTGAGTCTACTTAATCATTAAAGTATTCAAAAGTTTACAAAGTATAAAAGGTGTCAGAATATAGAAAAGTTGACATTGGCAATAGTGATAATAGTGAGAAAATTGAGGCCATATTTCCAGGAACGGGTTATGGTGAAAGCGAACAACCATGTTTGTCAGATATTGAATAAAATAGACTTGACTGGAAGAGAGATGTCACGGTCTGTCGAATTATAAGAGTACAACATACAATTCTTCCATAGGAAAGTATAAAATCTCATGGTCAATTTCCTAGTCGAGTTCAACTCCCATCAGTTGAAGAAACCCCACATGTATGGACCTTATCAGTAGAATGTCGCTCAAGCCTAAAAATGGAATCTCATGGTCAATTTCGTTAAGACAATTCAGTTGTTAACGTGAGACATCTCGATTGCGAGGCGAGTTCAAACTCATGACGTTCAATTATATAATTTTTAAGGGGTGGAATTTCGGCGATTAGACTATCAAATATAAAAACTAGTATGTTTTTTTAAAATTCATCGAGTATTTTTAAACTGCATGACAAGGTGTTACACTTTCAATTCTATAACTGTTAATAGTTTTAGTATGATACAGCAAGCCGTTGAGGATTCATGTAGTTTCACATTAACTTCTTTACATGATACCCTCAGCACCATAATTCTTTTTCTTTGACAACATAACTGTTTTTTTCTTCTTTAACATTACATTCTTTAAAATCAAGTGTCCATTTCTCAAACGAACAATTCGAGAAATCATAATATCCACCATGAATTGAAACCAATTCCTTCCTCACTCTATCTTCTATCCACGGATAACTTAGCAAGTTTAACAAAGATTGGTTAATAGATTCCTGCAACAAATTCAAATAAATTGTTATCACCTTTCCAAAGTAACCACACTTCCTAGAATGAAATATGATGGTTAGTACCTTCTCACAGAATTTACATTGTTGATCAAAGCTAAGATGAGATGTGGCAGCTTTGGTCTTCAATTTGGCAATTTTCCCATTGGCAACCCAATTGTGTATGAAGTTTCTGAATGATCAATGAACTCGAATGAGAAATAGAGGCATGACAAAATCGGCCATCATAATGTTGAAATATTGTGCGTAAGAAATACCTTGGTTTTGTATCGTCTTGCATGTTCATCAGAGCTTCAATCCCAGCACAACTACTATGACCAACGACTAATATATTCTCAACCTAAAATTTTCAAGAATCACGTAGCTGTATATGCTATAATTAAGCACTTAAATAAGTTGTTTATCCAAACAAAGCCTTAGTGTGTACATACCTGAAGAGTAGTTACTGCGAATTCAAGCGCAGCGTTACACTCTGAAGGCCCATTCTGTCCGCCAACAGAAGAAAATAAATTATTAGAAGAAAATAAAAATTGATAAAAATAATGAGAAGGCGCCTAATGAAAATACCTTCATCGTAGGAACAAGATTGGCAATGTTACGTATCATAAAGACTTCACCGGGTTGAAATCCTAATACGTTAGAGGGGCATACTCTTGAATCTGCACAAGCAATTACCATAAACTGTACTTGGATTTATCAGTTAAAAGAACAATATAATGATTTAGTATAGCATAAGACATAAAGGAACCTTAGAAATAATCACCTTTGGATATTGAGCTTTAGCCAGAGATTGATAATGCTCCAATTCTTTCCTGTCTAATAGAAGGAAAAAATTTAGCTTATACTACTTTTGACTAACAAAATGGAACAAGGAAACATGTGTAACTCAACTCTTACATGTATTTTTGGTTCTTGAAATTTAAGAACCTTTCTTTCATCAAACCAAATAAATTCAAGTAGCCATCAATTTCAGTCATATTCCTGACATCAACTCCTTTTTTTTCATAGACATGATCCTCTAGTTGTTTCTCCCTGTAGTAAATGAAGACACATGATATAAGAGTCATGTTATTTTGACATGCCAATATCAACATCGTATAAAATACACTGAATAATACGTCGAAAACCATATGCAACTATGCAAAAAAGAGTTCATTATGGATTTCTTGTCATATACCATAACCATATTCAAGTTGCAAAAGTTGCTATGATGTTTACCTAGCTTAGATAGAATAAGTTAATTTTGAAGGGCTATTTTATTTTATTTTTATTTTTTCAGAAAATTTCTCCATAAAGTGAAAATATGTAACAAAATTTAGCAAGAAAAAATTAGAAATTTAATATACTAACGATATAATTTGTTATGCGTGCGCATATAATATCGTCATCATTTGATTATCAATAATTGATATTTCTTAAAGTCACAATAACGTGATGAAGAACAAGACTAATAAATTGGAGCAAAGAAAACATGTTTCCTCGATAAATTAGCATCCGACAACCTAAAATATACAAATTTCATAAAATTAAGACACAAACTTAACTTGTACAACATATTCAAACTTACTTGAAAGAAGGCAATGATGTTGCATGGCAACCGTTAGTTTTACCCAATTCATCTACAAATCCAGCAAAACAATATCACAATTCAGAAACAAATTAAAGATTGCATAAGAAGCATGAAAGGAAAAGATAAAAATGGAGAAACTCACAAATTTTGGGTAAGGTGAGTTTGATCGAAGAAACTGAACAAATAATTCTTGAGCCTGTAATGCATAGTGATTCACGAATTGGCCACCATCTCTTCAAGAATGCAGATCAGAACTCAAAGCATGTCTTTTAATTATCGTCTTGAACATTATAAAAATGATTATGAGGAGAATCTCATTGCAAGATGATGACATAGAAGACAACGACTCTATTATTATTATTATTATTGTATAACTAAACTTATCCTATTGTTACGTATATTCCACGTACTTATCCTATTTTGTGGGACTTTCTTTATCATCTTCTTGCTTAGTTGTCCTGTTTTGTGGGACTTTTTCTTTCTTATGTTGTCTTGTTTTGAACTTTGTTTCTTCTTGTCTATAACATTGAATGTATCTTATCTATATGTTCACTTGTCAATATCATTCTTTGCAAGATCAAAATCAAAACAAAACAATCCTTCAATTTTTGTATGATTAATTAAAATTCAATTATGGCATTTTTTAATGATGGATAGACTATGAAGCACATACATATTTAGGTGTGTATGATGTCCAACACGTGTATGATACTCATACTAAGTCGGAAAAATCAAACAAATATCGAAAATATCGACAAATCTTCTCAAAAACATAGATGAAACTCAAATGGTATGACATTTATAATGGTGTTAATGTCGTAGATTTTTATATATGTCGTAATATGCATGTTGTGTTAGTACATTAGTCGATGTCACACTTCAAAACTTGTCCTCCTAACTTTAAGTTATCGACTTAAACATCACATTCATGCATATGCTCCCATTAGGTCATTGACATTAAACAATCATTCATTCATCGCATTTGCATCGTTTGTTGCGTTGGTCGACCAAATGTCAATTTAAACCAAAATTCGCATCGTTTTGTAGTTGTAAAATACCGTTATTTTACTTCATACATTTTCTCTCTACTTGTTTCTTGCATCGTGTTAAGTTGATCATATGTCGATGATATTGATATTTTGATTTTATAGACAAATCGTTAAAAGCAATTTGACACTCTGCGAAAAATTAAGCGGGAAAATATTTCAAGTTTTCGCATTTAACTCACTGATTTATGAATCTGCGTGTCGTAGATCATGAAAATGTGCTCTCTCTAATTTTTGATACATTTTGAAGTCGTTTTAACCGTGACTATTTTAAAGCCGGTATTCTTTATTTTCGTTTTATTTTGATTTTAACCATTTTGATAATTTTCTTTAATCTTTGAGACCCATAGTTTATTTTAATATATTCATTTTTTTTCGATGTTATTGTCCAAATTTTATCGTTTTAACAATTTTAATTGTCCATTTTTATCTCAAAATCAAAAAAAAAATAATTTTGAGTTTGTCATTTTTATCCGTTCCATTTTATAGCCCATTTAGTCATTAGGATTAGATTTGACATTATTACATTTATGTAAACCTAATTTATAGTATATATATTTGAGTATATGTTCACAGAAAAAGGGATAGGGAGGCAGATCTGAGAAAAACAAATGAAATGAATTCCTCTTCATCTTTTCCACGCACTCCTTCCAGCAATCTCCCACCTTTCATCGCCTCCTGCCATCCTCGTCAACAACCATCCCTTCGCTATCCTCCTCTTCTCATCAACCACCATCCACCGTAAGCTTCATCATCTCCCTCCGCTGCTTCATCACCCTTCACTTCCATACTCTCTCCGCCTCACACTCACTTTCATCCGTCTTAACCGTCATCCTCCCTATGTCTCTCATCGATCTATCTCAACCTCTCACCACTCACCTCGCCATCCATACGCCTTCCGTCTTCACCAGCTGCATCACCACCATCCGCAACCCTTCGCCGTAAACCCTCATTTCTCTCTCCGTCATACTCCTCCTTCACTGTGAGCTTTTCTTGCTCCTTACCCTTCAAACCAACTCCCTCGTCTTCTCCGCCTTCTCACTTCTTCCTCCGTCCCAGCGTCTCCACTTCAACATTCTCCAACCATCGCTCCTTCCATAACTCCTTCACCCAACAACTCGCCGCTGCAACCTTTCATCACTCCTCCGTCTCTCCTCCATCTCCCTCCGCGGGCTTATCTGCTTCCGAACAACCACCGTTCATTCACCGAAACAACACTCTCACCGTTAACCTCCTCCGTCAAAACTCACCGTTACTCCTCCCTTCCGACATACCCCCTTTCTTCTCTTATTTTCTCTTTCTCCATCCCAATGAAAGAGCTAACCCTTGAACCTGAACCCATCCATGGCCATGCTCATGCTCAAGCCATATCACCATCAGAGATTGGTAAAGGCAACTCAACAACCAGACCTGACTTACACAACAGAGCTGTCAAAATTCTAAGAGCCATAGAAGCTTATAACGGTGGCTACAATGATGAAGTTGGTGAAAAGTAGGCATGGCAATCAACTAGGATAAAGGTTTTATGTTCTCCAACCCCAAACCGAATCCCAAATAAATATCCATTCCCAATCCTGATCCATCGGGGATGAATAATTGACCCCAAACCCGTCCTAAATGGGTTTGGGATCCCAAACCAAACCCAAAACTTGTCTTAAATCCACCCAAATCCAAACCCAAAATGCTTAACCCAAAAACCGTCCCAATTCTAACAAATATGAATTTATATTACAAAAGTAAAATACAATCTTAAAGAATTTCAAACATACATTTCAAATAATAAAAAATACAAACGAAAGTATTAATTCAGTAACCATACAATTAATATTTCAAATTAACAAAACCAAATAATCCAAAATATAAAAACTAAATAAAAAAAATACAAATTTATATTCCAAACTACCATCCAAACAAATACATAGTAAAAAGTATTCTACATTCCAAAATAATAATAATAATAATAATAATAATAATAATAATAATAATAATAAAGGGGTGGGTACTACATTCCCCATTACCTGCCCCATCTCTATATTTTAAAATCGAAGAAAACCCAAACTCAGTCAAAGCGGATTTTACCCGTCAAATTCGGGGCGGGTTCGAGCGGGTACCCGTGGGTATGGGTTATATTGCCATGTCTAGTGAAAAGCCTTCTAGATTTGAAGTCTTTGGTTGATATCTTTATGAGTTTTGCTTCTACTTTGTTCAAACTCTTCTTGTTCCTGTTGTTATTCCACTCATTATCATTCAGCTACAGAAACAGCCTACTGTTTCTCTTCAAGAATGGAACAAGATTCTTCCCGTTCTCGTTGGTGTTACTTTTGTTAAGATTCTTTTGTCATGACTAACTATTAATTACTTCGTGTTGCATTCATTCGAAACCATTGTTATATTCTTTGAATCGGTTGGAATGTATGTTCACAATTTGATGTTGTTTTTGAACGTTGAGATTATTTGGTTTGTTTCTTGTAAGAATGGTTCTTGTCTGAATTGATTTATTGGCATAAATTTTGTTTTTGTTTTTAATTTAGTTTCGTGCCATGATTTGAACCAATTCAATTAATAGTTGATGTTGTTTTGATTGCTTTATTTGGAATTCAAATGATGAAGTCTTGGTTGCAATAGAATGTTTCTTCCGTAGCTATTTGATTTAAGTTGAATTTTGAATTTTATCCGTTCATGTTCATGGTCTCCGTTGTATTTGCTTGATCTTAACTTGTTTGAAATCAACTTTCTATATTTGATTTTGGATTGAATAGTAACATGTGTTTCCTTGGTTTTAGTTTCATTTGTGAATTGAAATCTTTGACTAAAGCGTTTACTTGATTGTTGAATTGTTCATGTTACATTCATGCAAATTTCATTCGATTTTAATTGTGAATCTCTTACTAACCATGTTCATTTGCAATTTCATTTCATTTTAATTTTTATCACACGTATGCTACTAACAAGATTTTTATTTGTGAAGACATCAAATATTGTTCAAAGAATTCACTTTCAATTAGCAAATCTACACTTGCTCATTAGCATTTTAATATTTATTTACTATTTCAATATAATATTTAGGAATGTATTTTTAATTTTGTAAATATATAAAATACTTAGAATTTTTTTATTATATTTAGAAATATAAATATATAATTATGTACATATTACTTTTGATTTTATACTTTAATATATTCATTTGTAAATAAATAAAGATATATTGTAATGATCTTTGTGTTGCAATTTCGAACTTTGAATTCGATTTGACTTTCGAATGCCTATAAACACAAATATGTCATTTGTTCTCATTATAGTTGATTCCTACATGAATGTATTTTAAATTTAATTTAATAAAGTGCAACGTTCACTAATTGATGTTTGAGCTTTGTAGGCTTTTCTGCGTTGTTGGTTTTGTTTGTATCTCGTGTGATGTAGGAACTTCTACTCAACTTTCATCGATACATTGAGCTTAGTCGATTCTCTGCCTACACAAATATCCGGGCCTACACGATCGATTTCTCTTCTTATCTACACCCTCAAATCTAGCTTCAAAACAGGCTATCTCTATACCCTATTTCTTTTCGGTTATTATCTTCAATTATTTTTATTTTACATGCAAATAAATTTATTTTGTATTAAATAATTATTAGTCTAAGATAATTTTATTTGATATTATTGATTAAACTATTAATTAATTTTATCAAAATAAAATTGTTATTCTAATAATTATTTAAAGGATTTAGACGTGTATGTGTTAAATTATTTTACTTGCCTCTCGCATGCGTGTATGAATTATTCACAATTGTACACTCCACACACTTGATACAATCGATTCCACTGTCTCATCTTGGTTCTTAAACCAAATTCCTTAAGGGTCTCATAGTTGCGAATAGGCATGGTCATTCTCACAAGATTAATCGGAGTCCTAGTTTGCATCGATTAACCATAACCCGAATAAACATTGGTCCATATATCAATTATCCATGTACAAGGGTTTCATAGTTGAAGATAAGAGCACCTATCTTCACGAGATTAATTAAGTCCACATACTTAATTAATCACAACCCGATTCAACTTCTCTTTGTCCATACACCAAAGCATTATAAAACACTTTCAAAATTAAGTTAATAAAATTGAATTTGTTTTCAAAAAATAAATTTCATAAAAGAACTTGGATGATGTTTGTTTAAATCGTTAGATGATAGCACAACGGTTTAAACAAACTTGAAGTCTTTAGATTGTTGGATGATAGCCCAATAAACTAAATACTTCTATCCAAGTCAAAAAACTAGAGCGGTATTCGGTTAAGTTGTTGGATGATAGCCTGACGGTTTAGTCGAATTGGAAATCTTTAGGTTGTTGGATGATAGCCCAATAAGCTAAATACTTCTATTTGCGTCAAAAATAACGGAGTGACATTCGTTTAAGTTGTTGGGTGATAGCCCGACGATTTAATCGAATTTAGAATATTTAGGTTATTGGGTGATAGCCAAATAAGTTAAATATTTTATTTCACTCGAAACACTTAATAACGTGAACCTCGTTTCACTTCACCAATTTCATAATAAAGTTTTTGGGATGATAGACGATTAGATGAGCTTACTCGTCCAATTTCTTGTATTTGAATCATTAGATGATAGCCTAATATTTCGGTACTTTTCACCCACTTAAAATCAATTCAACTCACTAAAATCCTTTTCGCTCATACGCGATTATTCAAACTCTTTTCTTATAAAGAGCGTACAATAGTCATTTCTAATACGAACGAAGACTTAGTTTTTCAAACAAACTAAACAAGTCAAAGTTCAAACATTTGAAATGTCTAATACGATTTTTCTTATAAAATCAACACAACCAACTTAGACATTTTCAAGATACGGAACTCGACTTTCCCATTGCACGAGAATACGTAGGCACAAGATGCGATGTCTTTGGCGAGTTCAAAACCCATAAATAAATACCATTCTTTTTTCCTTTCCTAACTTAGAAGTAAGCAAATTTAATCTCATCGATACGATTGATAGATGATGTGAGGTCTAATACATTCCCTTGCATAACCGACTCCCAAGTCCACATTTTTAGTCTAAGTAGACGCTCCTTCTTCGTGGATTTTATCTATATTTTCCGTTGTTTTTAGAACAAATAAAATTAGGTGACGACTTCATTGTTTTAAAAAAAAATAAATTTTAAAAAAACCAATCATCACAGTCAAAATATGTATGAAAACATAGAAATGTCAGAATGTTTGTATGATGTCCTAGTACATTGGTCTGAATATGTGTGAAAACATAGAATATTATACTTTAGTTTGAATAACACTACACATCATCGCATTTTTACATTTTTACATTTTTACATGTAATTTTAGCGATTAGGAATTAGGATAATGTAAAATGCTAAAATCCTTAATATTTATATTACTCAAATTTAAAATTAGTTTTTGAATTACACATTAAATTAATTTTAACCACTTTCACTAGAGCTAAAAAATTGACTTTTGTCTATAAAGAGAAAAAAAAAAAATTATCAGCAGAAATTCTCATTTCTCAACAACAAACACTCAACCTTACTACTCACGGGCCCGTTTCCGGCCCAACAACAACAGGCCCATTCCAGCATCCACAAAAGCCCGATTCTCCACCACCGCCTTCAAACCCCTCTCCAACGCTTCAACTTCCTTCTCCTCTCTCCATCATTCCCCACTCCACCACCACCACACTCTTCGTCCTCCCCAACCGTCATTATCTCCGCCCGGACCGGTTTCGCAACCGACCGTATCGCCTGTGCCAGATCCCGGTTCAATCCAGGCCGATCCTCACAACACACCGTCGCTTTCATCCTCCTAACTCCCCCCTCCCTCCCGCCAATAACCCACCGTCGCCTCGTCCGATTCTCCCGGAAACGGCCACAACTCAACTTTCTCAGCTTCCTCAGCAGAAACCACCGAACCCGGTTCACCACTACACGACGAAGACGATTCATCATTCCAACGGTTCACCACGTCATCAGCTTCCTTCCGTAACCGTTTCACATGCTGCACCACTTCCGCTAGTAACGACGCCTTATCTGACTGCACACACAAAAAAAAAAACTCTCAAATTTACCAACTTGCCCTCTTTAAATAAACTAAAGAAAATAGCAATGGTGGTTACTTGCCTATGATTTTAAATCAGAGTAACATATATTTGGCACTTATGAAGAAAATATAAAGATGTATGAAATATTTCATTGAAAGTACCTTGGCGGTATTAGGGAGGAGAGAACGAAGAGTGGAGAGATGGGTATTGATTCGCTGTCTGCGTCTTCTCTCAGCTTCCCTGTGACTCTTGCATGCTTCTGAAGATTTTCTCTCCGACTTCGGTTTCTCTCCTGAATCTTTATCCATCCAGCTCTCAAACCCGTAGAATCTCCGCATTTTTCCTTCTACTTAGTTCTTGAAAAATGAACTATGATGTTGTTGTTGAAGTACGGTTAGGAGCTATGATGAATGATTCTAGTACTATGGTTTATTTTTAGTGATAGAAAAATGAGGAGATGAAGAAGAAAGAGATGTACGTACTAGGTGGAAGAAGGAAGAGTAGGGAAGTAGGGAGGTTAAATGCTTATGAGAGACTATAGGTATAGGGAATATGTAAGTATATGTTATCCTTTGTAGTACATATGTGTCTACCAAGAGGGACAAAAGAGACAGTTACTTATGCATACTTTATTTTTTGCAGACAAATAACATCAAAAGTGTTATCTATGTTTAGTTTTTGGGATCAAGTATGATACTTTATTTTAAACTTTGTTAACCTTTTGGAAATAATTCGACTGTAGAATGGATAGATTGTGTTTTCTTTATTTATAAATTAAGATGTGTTTCTTTTTAACATTAATTTGATCACTTTTAGGATATAATTTGACTGATAAGGACGAATTATAGGATTGAATAACAAAAATATACAGCCCAATTACATTTAATACTATTACTCTTCAACAAAATTCTCTAATACTTCTGTCTCTTTTAAAATGACTATGATTTTAACAAATAAATTTATTTTAAAATAACTGATTCTTTTACTTTTTAACATAGTAATAATTATTATTTTTTTAATTGTATAATTTACTTTTTACTCTCTACACTATTTTCAATAAATTAATAGGATTAATTTTGTAATATTTTATGACAACATCATTACGTTCTTTAATTTGTGTTCAAAAACCTTAAACGACAGTTATTTTAAAACGAAAAGAGTAACTATTATATTAATATAAAAATTTATTGAGTGATAACCTCGAGTGGCTCTCTTTCCACCCTCAATCCAAATAAATTTCACCGTATAAACTCAAATATGTGGTGGTGCAATAGGCTATTATAGCTGCATCGCTATAAAATTCTATTAGGTGAGGCGATACTTTAACATCTTAGCGGTTATTGCTTCAATGCACTTTTGTTTTGGTGTGAAGATTAGAGGTTGCATAGTGTGAATTTGTTTTTATTTTGCATGTATAAACCTTCTTGATTGATTTTATTGATGACAACATGTGATATTCGTCAAGCAGCCTTTAAAGAAAATAATTTTGTTAGTCAAATGAATTTTGGAAGTTAAGAGTTCTTTGTGACCAAAGTCAAAGAAAAGTTAATATTATTTGTTCAGTATTTTTATAACGTATAAACGACGAGAAAAAGAAGAAGTGAAGAGATGAACTAAGTGAAAAGTTTAAAAGTTTATCTGGTCATGAGCTTAATGTCTTAGAATGGCAATTTCATTGTTAAAGGTCAAGAACGAGTCTTAAAGTACTAAATCAATCACACATACCTTCATCGCCTAAAACCTATCAAGACTTGTATGAAATTGATTAATATTTGTTTTCTAATCAATTAGGAAGGTTTCTATATTGCTTAGTCGATTAAGGACTAGGTCTAATCAATTAAAACAAGGTGAAAGACAAATCTTTTAATCTATTAGAAGCTATTAATCAATTAATCCATATAATTGTCTTGCGTTGTGAATTTATGTGCTTGAAGGTATAATTATATGCCACCGTCAGATGCTCATGATGGTTTTGATTAAGAAGTGTTTTCTAATCAATTAAGGAAGTTTACACACTACTTAATCGATTAAGGATTAGGTTTAATCTATTAGAGCAATGTGAAAGACCTTTTAATCTATTAGAAAAACTATTAATCAATTAATCCCTCTATAAGTGTTTAAGGGTTGTGGATTGATGTTCTTGTACGTACGACTATATGCAACCATCAAATGCTCATGATGGTTTTGATGACAATATTATATGTCAGCGACATGATACTAAGTCTTTATATGCCAAGAAAAATAATGATCAAAGATGTTATATCAAGATCAATATCTTTGTTTATGAGATTAAGATGTAAATCCAAAATCAAGAAGGACAACACCTAAGGTCAATCGGTGTTTAGTAAAGTCTTTATTGATCTTTATATGGCCATCTCTAGTTACATTACCCTGAAATAAGATATATCAAGCATCATGAATAAAAGAGCCGAGTTCTTGATGAATTTTGTCAAATCAATGATGAATCAAGCATAGGAACTTGAAACTTCAAGGTGTGAAGAGAGTGTTCTTGCAGAAAAACTATATATATGATCTTAAGGGATTTGGGCTCATCAAGGATGCATGGCCTCCAGCTAGGGTCTAGCTTACCCGCATATGAGCCCCTTATATGGTGTAGAGACCTCTCTTGGCGTGTAGCTAAGAGAGGAAGGAGAATGTCTCTACTCATGGCCATAAGGCCTCTTTATATAATATGACCATCACTAAGGTTCATGATGACAAACCGTTCATTAATACTAAGTGGCGATTAATAATAACTTGTAATGAGCCCACCAGTAATATAACGTGTATACCGCTCTCTAATAGGTTCGTAACAAAAACAACCTAGTTGGTACTACTCGGCCAACAGTGCGACCATGATATATCGTCTAGCACGTCCGACCTAAGTACCCGACTCCGACCTTGGGTCTCGCGAGTGCTTCCGGTTATCGGCTAGTAGACCATCTCGGTCTCTATTTATCACTCTAGCCTGGTAATATATTTTATGTGATCATAAGCCCCGAGCATATGGTTTCTAGATCTTGAATCCTTATGGTCGATTTAATAGAAACATAAATTTTTGCCGGCGGACTTTCAATACCGAACTATGCCTTTGTGTGAATTTTGTTTGAACATGGTGGTTACCATTTTTTGATTTAAGGCAGCATTACTGTGGGAGTAGGTTTTTAGATCAAAAACTTCTTGAAAACTAATTTTAATATAAACACAATCCTCTGTTTGTTTAGCTTGACCTTATTATTATCACGGCATACAGCGTCCTAGATTTTGTCGGGCTACAGTGTAAAGTTTAGATTGTATTGATAATATTTATTCTTTGTAAGAAACCAACCCCAGTATTTTTTTTCAGGGGTTTTGCCATGTCACATTTTATCAAGTTTTCAAAAATAACCTAAGGCTTGAGCGAGTTGTGGAAACGTCGGGTTGAGCGACAGATCAAGCAAAGTATCTTGAACCAAGGTTTTAGTGAGCCTAGCAGGTGATCGAGAGATGAATAGAGCCTTGCGAGGTTGAAACCTTGTTTTTAGTGCGAGCCCCAGTAGGTTGATCGAGTCGAACGAGCCTTGGCGAGGTTGAAACCTTGTTTTTGGTTGCCCTAGCGGTTGATCCGGTCGAAACCTTGGCGAGGTTGAAATTGTTTTTGCTGAGCCCTAGCAGGTTGATCAGAGTCGAAGCAGGCCTTGGCGAGGTTGAAACCTTGTTTTGGTCAGAGCCCCTAGCGGGTTGATCCGAGTCGAACGAGCCTCGGCGGTTGAAATCTTGTTTTGGTACAGGCCCTAGTGGTTGTCAAGTCGAACGAGTCTTGGCGGTTGAAACCTTTGATGCGAGCCCAACGAGGTTGATCGAGTCGAAGCGAGCCTTGGTGAGGTTGAAATCTTTGAAGGTTGTTCCGAGTAGGAACACCTTAAGAAGCCTTTAAGGTTGTTAGAGTAGGACAAGCCTTTGATTTGGTTTAGAGCCTCTAGTAGGTTGATCAGAGTAGGAACATGGCCTTAGTGAGGTTGAACCGTCTAGGCAATACATAAGAGCTTATTGTTCTAAGGTGCCTCTTTACCCACGGGAGTAGGAAGACACTCTTATTTTTAGATGTCACTAACATTTTTTACAACCGGCGAGAGACATTTAGCTCGCCTTATACAATGATATTTTACATGTCTTTAATCTTTATAAATTTGTAACTATCCAATCTATTAATTTTTCGTTGATCTTCTCTATCATTCTTGATCGGGATGCTTATATGATCCCCAAGCGCAAGGTTTTGTTGAAACAAGAAGAAGTGCTGACACCAAGCCATCCTAATCAAGGAGGACTCGATTTGTCGTTAGCTTCTCGAATACTTCTATTTGAGTACTTTGTTTATTTTTACATATTATACGATCCTTTCTTATTTTGATACTAATAAAATAGAATGCCTCCCACCCATGTAGAGGATAAGGGCGACACCTTTATCTCGAATGCAATTTTTACAAGCGACATAGATATTAATCTTACACAACAATGCTAATTTTAACTTTAAAGTTTCTCCATGCTCTCAACTCCACTCGTGCCAAATTACTACAGGTCATGAAATAAAAATATGATACTGATAGATCGATTTAACTTGCTATGTTTGATGATAGAGCAAATCACTTAAAAATTATGTAGTTGTCATTTTGTTTAATTACTTAAAGTAAAAAAAGTATTCCATGTTATCAATGTTATAGACTCCTTAGAAACGTTAACGCCACTTGTCCATTTTTGGAACATAATTTTTAAAAAGGGTAATGATGTATACATTAGGTAACTTAAAGTACTGACTTGTAGCAAAATAATTTTAAAGGACCAATTTATTACAATAAATAACCTAAAGGATCTCTGTGTAGTTTTGTCTAAAATTAATGATATTACCATTTTTAAAATGAAAAATAGATGTATATAAATCTATTGTGAAACTTTATAGATAAAAACAAATGTCTCATTGATTTTCTATGAAAAATGTGAGAAAAAAATCAAACTGTTTGAATTTAAAATAAGAAAATTGATTTCATGAATTAGATAAAATTGAGAGAGTAAAGTTGTAATTTAACCATATTTATATATTTTAATAATAACATAAACATTTTTCAAGTATGAACTAATATATTGTTGTATTAATTTATTTCGTGAAAATTATTTATTATATAGCCTATGCTTGCTATCATGAAATGAGCAGGAGAAGAATAAAGCGGAGGCAGTGGGATAAACGTAGCGATGTGAGTACAATTTTATAATTAGATGTTTTGCATGATGTCAAAACTAGAAAAATTTAGCATTTATGTAATTGGGCATCTCTATCTCTTGTGGCACTCATTTGCATTAGGGGCTTAGAAACCATTAAAAACCATTTTGAAATTGACCAAAGTCTGAAAAACACGTTTTTGCATAATTTTTTTCTTGCATGTGCCGATACATATGTATTTTAGGTCGACACATGCAACTTATTTTTTAAGCCTGAAGTCTTTGGAGGTATTAGGTCAACACATGCATGCATATAGGGCGACACATACTAAAGCTTTTGGAAAATTGCAAAAATTCTTATTTCATGTGTCATACATACAAATTTAGGTCGATTACGTGTACTACGATATTTAAGCAAAACAATACTAAAATGCATAAAGCGACACATCTACGTGTTATAATTGCACATATAAAATGATTTTGGACTTATATGCCGACACACACAAATTCCTGGCCGACACATACTATTTTATTAGGTCAATTTTTCAATTCCTTTTAATTCAGAAAATTACCTCTTTGCATCTAAACTTCCACAACTATAAATACATCATTCATGCATCATTCCAACTTGATGGAACTATAAACACATACTACATTTTCTCTTCACCTTTAACCTCTAACCTATGCATACACACTGATAAATCCACAAAATCATCTTTTGTCGGGGTGTCATATAGGAGAGGTTTGATAACGTCCAGTTAGATTATTGTGTAGCCGAGAATATTGGATTGAGATTTGCAGGGGATTTCATCTGAAAAACATGGTTTGTCCTCAAGATCGTTGGAAGATTTAGGGATTTTTGTGTAAGACATTTAAGAGAGAATTTTAACCTAGACAAAGCCTTTGGAGATAAAGAAAAAAAGGGAGTAGAGATAGAACGCAAATCAAATTGAATTCTTGTGTGCAATAGGTAGAAATGATCGTGCACTAAAGCTTTGGAGGTAAAGAATGCAAAAAATTAGCAATATCGACAAGTCAATTGGTAGCTATTGTGATTGATCTTTCTCAAGATCAAAAAAAGAGAAGGGGTTGAATCAACAACAAAGCAGTTAGGGTTTGTAGAGTTGCTCTTGGAACACTTCTTTTGTAACGACTTTTTGCATAGTAAGAAATTATCCTTATTTCAAAATTATAATTGGGGGAAGACGTAGCCATATCGAGGACAATTAGTGAACTTTCTAAACAAATCCTCATGTCTCCTTTTTTTGTTGCTTTAATTTTCATCAATTAATTTGCAAAATAGCATTTAGTAATCAATCGACTCGTAAGAATTTTTCAAGAACTATTTTTTTTTGAATTGTGTGTTGATTTTCTTATAATAACTTTTGATTATAAAGGTTTTTATATCAACACAACTCAAAGAAAGATTCTAAAAATTTGATTGTACACCAAGTGTTCGGCAAATTGTTTTGTTTGTTCTTTTGCTACTATTGGAAATAATATTGTTAGTAACTTGCTATAAACGATTTACATTTTGTTACTTGATTGAAGTTTATAAATTCAGTATTATACTGTTCATTCCATAATTCTCTTTATAAACCATATATCCGACTTCCAATAACATGGTTTATATAGACGACAATTTTTGATCTATTTCAAAACCTTTAGCGTGCATTCTTTTTAACTACTTTTAAAACCAGAATTTTTATCTGAATATTTTTGGCTTGGTGATATATTCACACCCTTTATATAAGACGCCTCTGTCTAACTTAATGGGGTGGAGCAGAACAAATATATCATTTCATTGTTTGGAAGTTATAGAAAGGAACAAGGTAAGTTGTTCATTCCGCCCAAATCGAGCGGAAGAAATATGTTGTAAATTATAGGTAAAATATCCTTTTTGGGCCCTTATGTTAGCGTCAAGGTTTATTTTGGTCCTTTAACTTAAAAAAGATTCATATTAGTCTCTTAACTCTTCAAAACACATCATTTTAGTCTTTTTTGTCTAACTAGTGATCGATTTCAGAGTGTGTTTTTGTCGTTAATTAGATAAAAGCTAAAATAAAATATTTTGAAGAGTTGGAACCAATATAAATTATTTTAGGGACCAAAATGAACCTTGCATTAAGCATTCGAGGACTAAAAAGTTATTTTATCCAAATTATAAAATGGAATAGAATCCATACCACTTTATTTCGCTCATGTTCATCAATTTTTAAATTATCCAAATAATAAAATATCATTTTATTTCATCTTTTCCGCTCCTCCCTCCAATTTTATTGATAAAAAAAACTTAAAATAACTTCTTATTAAGTGATATTTATGAATACTAGGCGTTGTACCCGTGCAATACACAATGCACGGGTATAATTTGAAAATGAAAAAATTAAAAAGTAAAATATAATAAAATTTTGGTAAAACAATATAAAAATTATCATTGGTATAAAATAAAACGTCCACATATTAATCTATGTTTTACAAAAGAATTAATCTTATGTAAATAATATAATACAAAATATTAAATATTAAATATCATTTAAATGTAAAGTAAATAATATTAACTATTAATTTAGAAAGAAATTGTATATAGATAATAGTATTTTATAAAATTTTCAAAATAAAAACTATTTATTTTTTATTTAAATTCATATTTTACTTATGATGCCTTTAATTTATATTTGTTGTTCGATTTTGGTATCTAATATTGAATTCATTCATAAATATTGAAAAGTGTTAAATATAAAAAGATATAAAAATTAAATAAATCATGACAATTATGATAAAAATAAAAAACTAATAAATTAATAAATTTGAAAATAATTTTATTATTCTTGATTAACTAATGTAATGACATTTATTTTCTTAAAATAGAAGAAAGACCATAATTAAATGCTAGAAATGAAATAATATGAACTAATTCTAGAGGCAATGTTGCTTTGAGTGTTTATTGTACTGAGAGAAAAGTACAAATAAATTATATTTATAGAGAGAAAAGTACATGAAGAAAAAGAGAATAAATGAATTGAAAGAAAATTACATGGAGAAAGGGAGAACAAATGGAGGTTGTGCATGTTATGATCAAAAGCAAATCAATAGTTTTAAATTGTGTTAGAAGTATTATTTATGTGGTTAGTGAATGAAGTTATAGTTATTAAATGATGTAGTATGGTTTATGCGTGTTATAAATTGAGATTTTGTTGGTTGTGGAATGGAATAATGGGTTTAGTAGGTTTATGAAAGTTTTAATCATTTTTATGGATTGAAAGAAAATTACATGGAGAAAGGGAGAACAAATGGAGGTTGTGTTATGATCAAAAGTAAACCTATGATTTTAAATTGTGTTAGAAGTATCATTTATGTGGTCAGTAGATGAAGTTATAGTTATTAAATGATGTAGTATGGTTTGTGCGTGTTCATAAATTGAGATTTTGTTAGTTATGGAATGGAATAATGGGTTTAGTGGGCTATGAAAGTTGTAACCATTTTTTGAATTAACAAAAAATTAAGTAAGAAAATAAGGTAAGGCAAGAGAGATAGAAAGTTAAAGAGAAAAATTGGTAAGTTAGTGAGTGGATGTTTTATTAATTAATTAATTAATCAATTAATTAATTAACTAATTGAATTAGTGGTGTTTATTTACTTATTAATTATTAATTCATAAGATTTACTTTTTTATTTAATTAATTTATTATTTATTATAAGTTTTGGCGGGAAATTTTGTGGAAGAACTTTTAGAATTATAATTTAGTATGATTTTATTAATGAAACCGTTTTCTTTATTTTTGCTGTACCATATCAATTTTTATTGCAAAGCACAATTAAATTTTAAGAAAGAAAAACATCTTATTTTTAGAACACATATTAATCATTTAATGAAATTTACATAATAGTTAATAAAAAAGTTTTAAAAAATGTAAAATATTTATTGTGATAAGAGGTAACTAGATATTATTTGTAACAAAAAACTAGCAATTTAAAAGTGTAAATTATATCATTATTTGTTTGTATAAGTAGTTAATTTAAAAGATAAAATTAATAAAATTTTAGTTTAAAAAAGAATGTATGATGTTAAGTTATTTCTTCATAATTTAGAACTAGTGTTAAAATCACATGACAAATAAGTATTAAAGTATTAAATATTTTCAATGTATGTTTTCTAATATAGACCATGTGCAATGGTGGTAGAGTTATTTGAAGTCAACACCACAAAATCATATGCAATGGGTGTGTAATGTAGTGTTGAGTGTGTGTTGGAGGAGGGTGAGAAAACTCAACACCATTTAATTGCCACGTATGTTTGTGCTTGATTGGTGACGATTTTTATCCATTTAATACTTTTGAACTCAATTATTTAGATTGAAAATTATTTTTATTTTTTTAACCAAAATTCATGATTTTTTTCTCTATAAATAGAGACTTGGTTCATTGATTTGGACACAGAGAAAAAAACTAAGTTTTCACAATCTTATTTTATTATTAGTGTTTATTTTGAAGTTAAGTGTCTTTTTTTTAGTGAAATGGATCCAATAATCATTTAACACTCAAAATTACGCTAATTTTCCATTTAACCAAATCCCAATATTTTCCATGAAATCCCAACAATTGCATCAAAATCCAACTATTATCAAAATCCAAATCAATTTTCCAACCAACATGACTCAAAACATACCTAATTTTGGTTTCACCAAATTCAACGGACATCCTCATTCCAAACTTTCAACATATTATGGATCTATCCGAAATCCATCTCAAACAGTTTAATAGTTGTGTGACAATAAGCGAATGCAAATTTTCAAGTGGTGGTGTACTAATTTCTCGGGAGTTTTTTACAACTAACTATTGGTGGCATGATAGTTTAATGAAGTCATTAAGAATTTATTCAACTCCTAAAGCGGGAAAACTTCGGCAACGACATGGAACCTTTGAACAAGAATTTGGTGCTAATTAGTGGGTGGATTAAATTTGGAACAAAAGCGGTGTTCTCGGGAGAAACCGAAAAGGTGAAACATATTGGGAGTAAAATTAGCATAGTATTGTAATGAGCATTGCGTTCGATCCTCCCGTGATGATGGACTGCATGCGGCTTAGTTTTAATTATATGAACAAAGTGTTGGGTAAATGGATTGGTAACATATGATGGCGCTAAGCGTATCACAAGAAGTGGTTGGTCGGAGAATGATGTTTTGTGCAAAAGCGCAGGAATTATATGCATGTGGGAAAATGTTAGATTCACTTTAATGGAAGATAGCACGCTCTCTGGTGATCAACCACGTTATGGTATCAAGTAGGAGGAAATATTGGCTCGAGTAGTGGATCTAAGAGATCTCATGAGTGATGCATGTGGCTCAAACAGAATCCAGTGCTCAAATCTATAGGAAGGGGCGGCTAAAAAAGGGTAAAAGAAAAGCAAAGAATATGCATAAGAACAGTGGACAAAGAATGGGCTGAATCAACAAAATTCAAGGCGAAGAAACTTGAACGATTGGACAACATAGCCTTGATGCAACAGCGAGGCTAACAATATAGCCTTGGAAAAGACTAAAACCAAGAAAATGAAGATGTATCTAAAGCTAACTTCCAGAAGAGCATCTAGATGGCCGAAAGACGATTTGTTGAAAAAGTTGAGGCGAAGCGTTTGATAATTAATTTCAATGAAGTATTTATCGGTGTTGTGTTTGCTTTAATTATTGTTGTTTCAATATTGTGTTTGCTTTAATTATTGTTCTTTCAATATGCCATTAGTGTTTGCTTTAATTGTTGTTTCATATGCGATTAGTGTTTGCTTTAATTGTTGTTTCAATATGCCAGATTAATAGTGTTTGCTTTAATTATTCCTTATCGATAATTAACTCTATACAATAAATTATTTCGAATCAAATCGAGTGGTCCACCACCCAATTGAATCTATTCATATCGATAATTAACTACATGCAATAAATTATTTGAATCCGTCGGTGGTCCCACGCGATTCGAATCTATTACTATCGATAATTAACTTTTATACAATAAATTATTTGAATCCATCGGTGGTCCACCCACCCAATTGAATCTATTCCTTAACGATAATTAACTATATACAATAAATTATTTTGAATCAGTCGTTAGTTACCACCCACATCCATTATATATAGGGACTCATACATCATTTATGTACCGATATCCCAAATCCCATCAATCACCTAGTATCACAAAAATGGATCCATCACAATATCATTTTGATATCGCGACCCTGATAAAATCGTGAAATTGAAGAAAATTATATAGTCAAATCGATTTAGAGGCGTAAAACAAAATATCGGAAGATAATACCTCGTATTGAAAATATCTCAATAGAGATCATCTTGTTGTGAACAAAGACTAATTGACGACTACTTATAATGAGCCTAAACCTGTGTGATGCAATGTTTACGTCGTCGATGGGATGAAAAAAAGTTTTCGCTTGAGATGCGTTAGGGGACCTTTCAAGTAGTGATAACTACTTCACCAAGCTTGATTGATGCGCCAATAAAGAAGGTATATCACCCTTAGCAAAAAATGTACCACAGCGACAATGCGAATGTTAGCATATGGTGTGGCGGCCGGTCGATTAAGTGGTACATCAAAATAGGAGGTACTACGGCATTGGGTGCTTCGTAGATACATGAATCTATACGCTTATGCGAAGCAGAGTGTATCCTGAGCACCACCAAGATGACTGCAAAGAATCTGCATGTTAGTGAAATGCGGGGTTCCAGAGGGATGATTGGGGTACATACCTTGGGGTGAAAAAATTGTCCTAAAGCATGGGAAGGACAATTTACTAGAGGGGATAAAGGAACCACCACAGTTATTCTTGAAGCAGTTGCATCTCATGACTATGGATCTGACATGCCTTTTTGGATGTCGGGAAGCGTTGAGCGATATAGCGATTCTAATCCGGTCACCGTGTTTGATGGCGATGGAGCAGGAAAGGCTCCAGTGTGAATTTCTTTGTGAATCAACGTCCATAATATAATACTATCTAGGCGATGGTATCTACCTTCTTATCAACTTTCGTCAAATCGATTGAACTTCCTCAAAGTGAACCCGATAAATTATTTGCAAAATTTCGAGGAGGGATGTCGGAAGGACATCGAGCGTGCATTGAGTGCTCAGCTCGATTTAAAATCATCAAGTGAACACGACTGGCTTGTGGACATAGGCGTTGGGTATCATCGTCAAGATTATTCATCATATCATATTACATAATATGATTGTTGAGGATGAGCGAGATTCAATATTCATGGCGTGAACCATTTGAACAATACAGGAAAGTGGATCTAGTACTACAACCATACCAACCGAGGTGTTACCCGCTTTTGCAAATCATAGCGTGCTAGATCGAGTTAAATGATCAAATATTCATCAAGAATTGCAAACCCGATCTAGTGGTACACATATGGACAAAGTTTGGAATGTTGTGATTGTTTGTGTGTTGTATTGCATTTTAAATTATTTGTATCGTACTAATTCACGTTACTTGTGTGTTGTATTGCATTTTAAATTATTTGTAGCATTACTAATTACGTTAATTATGTGTTGTATTTAAATTAATTTAAGATGATTTTATCGTATCCAATTATTTAAATAAATTTTGTTTTTATTACAAAAAATTAAAAATAAATTATTAAGTATTTATTATTTTAATTTAATTTTAATCGATAATTGTAATTTTATGTAATCATAAAAATAAAATAAAATTTAAATAAGAATATGAAAATAAAAAGTGGTGGGGTAGAGTGTTGGTGAAAACCATTGGAGGGTAAAAGTTGAATAGATTGTTGAGTTATTAGGTGGAAAGAGAATTATCTGGTGTTGAGAGTTGAAAAAGTGGGTGTTGAGTGTTGAAACCATTGTAAATATGGTCCTAAGTAATGATTGAAACTAGACCTTGAATTTCTTATACAAAACATAAAAAGTGAATTTGATGTGGATGGTATATGGAATAGCTATAGTGGTGGTGTTTGGTGCAAAAGGAAGAAAGGGTTTTGGAAGGAAATCAAATCACTATCAAAGGAAAAGGGTGTTACTTAATAGTCTTATTCATTCCCTTTCCTATGGCCGGCGCCGACAGCTTTGTATGAGGAATCAAAATGATACATGGTCATGAAGTAACCACAGCCGACAACCTCTTTTGGTTCTTGATTCACTTGTTCATATATCATTATCGTCTTGTCTAGTATGTACACCTATAATGCTTTCATACAATACAATACAATGGTGTATCTGTTTGTGATTTGTCCCAATCATTAATTTCTTAAATTCATCAACCTCAGTCTTGGGACTGGTGCCTTTTGAATAATATTGGGTACTAATAAAAAGATAGATTTGGTGATTTTGAAAAATTAATTTAAAATTGATTGATTTTACAAAATAACATCTAAATAGTAAAATCTAAATGGTAAGTTCTTGATTACTCTTTATAAATTTAGAGATAATTTACTATTATTATATTTTTTAACATAAAATCATAAAATCTATAAGCTACATATAGCTTCCTTTAAAGGGTTTTATCTCTTCCATTGTGATTCCAAATATTGCATAAGGTTGAGCATTTTTAATGATGCATAGACTAAGGTAGTGGAAAAGTGGGTTTATGCTTAAGAAAAGAAAAAGCAGTGGAAAAGTGGGTCATGTTTAAGAAAAGAAATATTTTTTCTCTTTTTTTTAAATGTCATTTTATAGAATAATTTTTATTTTTATAATTATCGCTACAAAATTCAAGATAATATCAATTGTATTTTTTGTTAAAATTTACTCTAATTATTTGTGTAGAGAGAGAAAGTCAAATGTACATAATTTGACAAAAGATTTAAAAGTCAAATGTATTTATGATGATTAAATTCTCTAAGCATATGTATGTGTAAGGACAATTTGCTTCATAAGTAATTATGATACTTCTCAATATCCTAAACATTAGGCTATGAGGGAGAGATCTCTAAAAGTATTATGTCAAGCAATTGAACCTCTAAACATAAGGCATTAGGCGAGGTGTTTATAACGATTTCTCTTTGTGGTGGGAAACCAACACATGTTGTTTATTGACTTAAAGTCACTAGTATATGTTTTCAAACACAACGTTTCATCTAATTGTGTTCAGCCGGGTTTAAGGTTGCATGTTCAAAACTTTTTGAACACAATATTTCACAAAAGGCTGCAGGAATAATCAATCATTGTATTAGGTGTTCCATGGTGGAGTGAGTTAGTAAAAATGCCTCCTTTCAAGGTATTGTATTGGGGCCTATATCTTGTGGTACTATTATTAACGTGCCAAACCCTAGAAATATTTTAGAGTTTCATCAAATGAATTAGGAACTATCAAAATAGTATCTATAATCGATTATGACAATATCTTAATAAAGGAAATAACTTTATATTTAAACCTAAAATGGACATTTACAATCGATTATTTTGGCCATCAATTGAATAACCAAGGTCCCATCAATTGGAACATTAAATTGACCACAAATCCTTTCCTTTCTTGTACAAACATGTGGCCACACTATATAGAGGTCTCCCCTATATTTTTTCCACATCAAGAACATGAGCTTTCTCACACTCTCTAAAATATTATTTCTACTTCTCTCGCATTAATTTAGCTATAGAGCTTTAAGAAAGTTCTCCATGTTTATTGAGAGAATAATAAAGAGAACATAGTTGAGAGAAATAGATGAATATTCTTTATTGAATGAATAGAATGAATAGAGTTAGTTACATTGTTTGTTATTTTATAGAAACATAATTAAATAGATGACAACTCAAGAATTATACGACAAACGAACTACAACTAAATCCTTAAGCTAACTTCTATTACTTCTTAATACACTCTACCGACTCCTTCAAGGGATAGGCTTAACAGAGGAAGTCTTGCCTTTGTCATTTGAGCTTTATATTCTACTGTAGTTGATCCGTAAGAGCTAGAAACCTTATTCGGACAAATGTTTGGTCAAAATATCAACATTTGTAGATTAGCTTAAATGTATTGGACACAAAATGTCTTGTTGATGACCTTTTCTCCGAGGAAAAGGATATGCAACTCAGTATGCTTAGTTTTGGCATAGAGGACATAATTGTGAGAAAAAGAAATCATGATTAGGTTGTCACAATAGAGAATATGTGTAAGAATGTTTACTTGAAGCTTTGTAAAGAGATTGAACATAGAGAACATGATTCAATTCTTGCAAAGCTTACGTAAGCTCACTTTCAATACTAGATCTAGTTACTAAGGTTTGTTTCTTGGACCACTAAGAAACCAAATTGGAACCAAGATATATCTAGGATCTGATGTCATTACTACAAAAAACATTATTTTGAGCCTTGGGAAATGCATTTAAAATCTACTAAGAGAGTGAGGTAAGGCGTCATGAAAATCGTCATAACACCTCAATGATTTGACAAAAGGTAAAATTATATACATGGGTTTGAACCCCAAAAACACCTTTATTATTTTCAAAGGCTATTCTCGCACTTTTATTAGTTTTGCAAAACATGAAATAATCTAAAATAAAATTAATGATCCTGGTTATTTTGGTTAAAACTAATTTTCTATTATATAGATTGAAAGAAGCAACAAAAAAATAATACAATGGTATTTAACAATATAATCCAGCAAGCAATTTAGAAGTCTTGATGATTCATTTATGATATTTGAACTTTACAGTGACTGCATGCCAGTCTTCTTTATGATGTCAAAATATCATACTAGGACATCTTTCTGACAGGTTAACTCCATGTTTTCTCTCTTTTAAGGATCCACAGTTACAAAGTTTACAATAATGAGATTGCTGTTAGGAGATAACATAATATAATCACTTTATACGTTTTGATCATAATATGGCAAAAACATTAAAGGAGAAGCTTTGAATGGCATGAAACATAACACCAGGACATCATCTTCACAATAAGGAAAATTAGGCCGCGATGTACATGAGGGGAAGAGATGTTAATGCTCCCCTCGGAAGCTGGACCAATGATGCCTTGGACCTGGTCAACTGACATCTGCTTGAGTACACAGAGAGGAAACCGAAGATCAAAAATTTGACTAATACGGTCGGTGATCTTTTGTCGTACTTTCAAGCGGGTTTTATGTGTTTCTTATGTTTTCATGAGTTTTTTGTATTTTAATTATGTTTCATCGGTATTCTCGATTAGGATAAGCAAGTCATGTGTCCATGTTTTTATCATTTTTGGTTGGTGCGTGTAATTTGGTTGTTGTTTCAAGGTGTTTCGAGGTTTCTATCTAGTTGGCTATCCGATACCAATGCGAAAATGATCCAAATACTGAGAAACGCACAGCGAATTTGAGAAGTGTGACACGGTGCCCGTGTGGGTGCAACCGACCGGTGTCGTGGCTTTGTAGAAGATGAAAATGGGATAAACCGGCAACACAACGGCCACCCGTGTTGTACAACCAGACAAATGTGTCCTCTGAAGGTGTGGACTTGATTTTACGAAGCAACAACGACACGGTCACCGTGTCCGCAACCTGACGTGTCGGGGCATCCGGGTAATTTTCGACATCTTGGTGGGACAAGTTTGAGGCGTTTGGACATTTCTTTTAATATTTGAGAATCTGTTATATTAGGAACTAGGGTTAGAGGAAGGACACTTTTGATTGGGAGAATTAACATATTGGAGAGAGCTTAGAGTGGTGATTCAAGGAGAAGAAGGATCGATCAGGCGGAAGCAATCGACGATCCAACCTCTCCAAATCTATTGTAATGACTTTTCTTCTTGATTACATTTTCATTAGTAGTATGAACATGAGTAGCTAAACCTCCCAATGTCGGGAGGTGTCCACGATTCGTTGTAATGACTAATTGATGTTTAGTAATATGAGTTTTATGTTTAAACCTTATTCTTTATTGTGTGCAACATTTTAATGCTTAATGCTTGGAAGAAATGATTATTGATCGTAATTAGGGTTGGCGATCAGAATCCTAATCTGTTGCATCACTTTTATCATAGGTGATATTCTAAGGAATTAGAATACCCTCACGAATACTGTTTTTATGTCGAACTAATGCTTGATATTCTCTCTTGGCATCGAGGAATTAGGGCAAAGAGAAATACCAAATTTTCTTGAAAGGAATTGCGGAAAAATAACTTTAGGGTATAGGGAAAGAAAAGTTGAAACATAGCTTTTCAAAATAACGAAACAAATTGGTCATTGTATCGCGATTCATAGCCGGGCATTATTCTCATCGTCATATATAATCTTCGCAAATTTAGTTTCGTATTATCGTAGCTCGAAACAAACAATCAACCATTGCTTTTGTTCAATTGATATTCATTCGAACAAACTTAATTCACGGTGGAGTCCTCGAGAGATCGACTTTGGGGTTTTCCATTATTACTACATCGATAAATAGTACACTTGCTATTTGACCGATCAAGTTTTAGCGCCGTTCGGGGACGCAAATAATTAAGTTTAGTTGAACTATTTCAATTGAAATTTTGTTGCTCGCGACTAAAATTTTATTCTTCGCTATTTTATTTTATCGCAATTTTGCTATCATTCTAACTTTTATCGACTTGTTTATGCGGTCGGACCTCATTAATTTTCTTTGACACAGAACCGGAAAGAGCATTGCGAGAGGCGCGTCAATTAAGAGTTGAAGACAGCGGTATCAAGTGCAAGACCCGGTACTATAAATCAAAAGCGGAAGGCGAAGTATGCATGCATTACGACCGGACTCGGTTCTGCGGAGAAATGGATCGAGAATAATGGTAACATAGCGGAGGTCAACCCGGCAGAGATTGCTAGGGGACTATGGAGGGCAAATGCTCAACCAAACCGGATGACCATTGTCAATCAACGGTGAATGTAGCACACTTCCGGCTACATCCATCGACCATCCGCGGTTGGAGAGCAAGCCTTTCGCGGAAGAATCAACGAGGATGCAAATAAGCATCTTGAGATTTCTAACTACCACCACGTCGTTGAAAATCGGGTCATTCGAGGAGGCAAAGAGACTTGTTATGTTCCTTTTACACTCGATGATGCGGAAGAGTGGTTTACTCACTCCGGTGGGAGTATCACAACATGGAGAGATGGAAAGCAGCATTCCTCAGCGAGTATTTCCACCTTGGTGTTCATCAGTAAAAGATACGATATTGTTAATTTCAAACAAAAGAAGGGAATCACTTGGGGATGCATACAAGAGGTTCAAAAGATGTCTAGCACTGTCCACTCCAACATGGATGCAAGCGGCGGATGCAAAACTTCGTGAAACTTACGATTAAAGACAAAGCGGTGATGAATCTGCTGCGGTGGATCTACAAATTTCTCAACAGCTCTGGTATCGGAAAGAATTATAGAGGCTATCGCCGTAATGAGCATCTTGAGTTGTATGATCGTCGTGAACCAACCGGATGGCAAGATAGATTTGAAGCGTGAGGCGAGTTGTGAAAATGGAGGATCAAATCGCTGCAGAGGTAAAGAGAAGATTGAAAAAGATGAATATCGGAACTCAGACAGTGGCAAAGGTGGAACCAGTTCAAGCGGTCCTTTGTGAAATATGTGGTGGACCGCACTTTGCTATGCACTGTGTAGCAACTCAAGAGCCGGTTGAGCAGATTCAAATGCTAAGGCAGAACAATCCGTATGCCAACTCATATAATCCGGGTTGGAAGAATCACCCAAATTTCTCTTGGAAGGACCAACAGGGAAACGTTCAAAAACCGGTCCAGGGCCAGCAGCCGTATCAACAGTCTCAACAGTACCAACCTCAACAACAACAATACCGTCCGTGCAACAACCTTACCAGCATCTCAACAGCAATATCAACCACGGTCCAAGAAAGGCGGTTGGAAATTGCCATTGAGAAGATGGCGCTCAGTTCTCGATTCAAGAAGAGACAAGTAATTTCGGGAATACGGAGCCTCAATAAAGAATCTTGAAGTGCAAATGAGTCAAATCGCCCAACATCTTGCAATTCCTCAAACACAGGGGCTCCCAGCGCAAGCTGTGCCTAATCAAGGACAATCATAAAGTCAATCTTGTCTACAGGAGAGGAAACCAAGTGAAGATGTGGAAAAGACATCGGTAAGTGAAGATCAATGCTGGAAGTGGAGTTGGACATAAAGAGAATGAGAGAGTTGAGGAAGAATTGGCAATACCGCCGCGTTACTAAAGAAAAGTGGAAGAACAAGAAACCCGTTGATCAAACTCCTTACCCCCAAGAAATAAGAAAAAGGGCAGAGAGAAGAATTTTGAGAAGTTTCTTGAGTTGTTCAAAAGCTGGAGCTGAATATTCCGTTATTGGAGCACTGGCGAGATGCCTACATATGCTAAATTCATGAAGGACATCATTGCTGAAAGCGAACCATTGCGAGATGAGCCTATTCTAACGAAACTTGTAGTGCTATTTTGCGGGCCTTAAGATTCGGTGAAAAAAAAAACGAAGGAGGCGATTACCATACCTTGCACTATTGGTGATAGATCTTTCAAAGGCGTTAATCGATCGGGTGCTAGTATCGATCTATTCTCTCCATCTACAAAAGTTAGGTATTGGTGCTGTCAGACACTCGGATGACTCTCCAATTTGCGGATCATTACATTAAGCGGCCTTATGGAGTTGTCCAAGGCGTTCTTGTGAAAGTGGATAAGTTTGTGTTTAAATTGGATTCGTGATCCTTGAAATCCGGAAGATGAAGAGATGCCGCTAATTTTGGGCCGACCATTCTTGGAAACCGGGAGATTATGATCGATATGGAAGGGGTACTTACTTTGAAGGTTTATGATGAGGAGTGAAAATAGATGTTCGTAATACCATGAGGCATAAAGAGGATTTTGGCACAAGTAGCAACATTCAAGTGTTTGAGCAAGTGGGAGAAAGGGATCACATGGCGAGTGTATCCGAATGCCTCTCGAAAGAGTTTTGAGTATGTCAATTTTGAGGAAAATCACGAAGTTGATGGTAGTGAAAAGGAAGTGGTGGAAATGTTGAATATTCAACTGTTCTAAAAGATCCGGACACATAGGTGGGAAGACCTAAGGCAACTGTAGAGTTGAGCGGTAATGAAGACAAGCCAAAAGTTCGGAGTTGAAGCGACTTCACGAGAATGAAATCGTTTTCCTTGACGATGAAAAATGTCACTGCTATCATTAGCTCTAATTTGCAAAGTGTGTGCGGAAGACAAGTTAATTGAAGTTCTTAAAAATTTCGGAGGTGCTATTGGTTGGAAAATCGAAGACCTCAAAGGTATAAGTCCTACGGTTTGCATGCATAAAATTCTCATGGAAGAAGATCACAAACCGATGGTACGACCCGAGAGGAGATTGAACCCGGTTATGAAGGGTGGTGAGAAAGGAAGTTGTAAAGTGTTAGATGCGGGACTTATTTACCTATCTCGGACAGTACATGGGTGAGTCCCGTTCATGTGGTGCCCAGAAAGGAGGCCTTCTAATTGTGAATGAAAAGAATGAGTTGATCCCAACTAGAGCGATCCTTTGGGTGGCGGGTGTGCATTGACTACGGAGACTAAATTTAGCCAGAAAAAGATCATTTTCATGCCATTCATTGACGGATGTTAGAAAGGTTAGCGGGCATGACTACTATTGTTTCGGATGGATACTCGGGAACAAATTGCGGTTGCACGGAGGATCAAGAAAACGACTTTCACTTGCCACGGTGTCTTTGCTTATCGAAGGATGCCATTCGGGTTGTACAGCGCCCACGACATTTCAACGATGCATGACTTCTATTTTTGTGATATGCTTGAGAAGCATATGGAAGTCTTCATGGACGATTTCTGTTTTGGATCCTCATTTGATAATTGTCTAGCTAACCTTTCACTTGTTTTGCGTGATGTCAAGCAATCGATCCTAAAGCGGGAAAAGTGCCATTTTATAGTGCGAGAAGGCATTGTTCTTGGTCACAAGATTTCTCTAAGGGGATCGAAGTCGATCAAGCTAAAGTGGAGGTTATCTCAAAATTACCACCGTGAATGAGAAAGGTGTTGAGTTTCTTAGGCCATGCGGGGTTCTACCGTAGGTTCATCGAGATTTTTCGAAAATAGCCAAGCCATTGACGACCTTGTTAGTTAAAGATCGACTTTTGTATTTAACAAAGAGTGTGCGATGCTTTTGAGACACTAAAAAATAAGCGGTTCGGCACCCATTGTGATAGCGCCATTGGTCTTTCCCCTTTGAGATCATGTGCGATCTGACGACATTGCGGTAGGGGCTGTTCTTGGACAGCGGAAGAAAAGGCATTCATGTTATTTATTATGCTAGTCACGTGTTGAACCACGCGGATGAATTATGCAACTACAGAAGGAGTTGTTAGCGGTTGTTTATGCCTTTGATAAATTGAGGCAATATCTATTGGGTTCCAAAGTAATTGTGTACCACCATCTTTGCTTTGAAATATCTTTTTGCTAGCGGGAATCGAAGCGAGACTCACGAGGTGGATTTACTCCTCCAGAGTTCGATGTAGAAATTCGTGACAAGAAAGGGTGTGAGAACACCGTGGTGATCACCTCTCTCGAATGTCACCTATTGAGGCGGAAGATCGGCGTCCAATAAAGGATGAGTTTCTTGATGAACACATCCTAGTTTGTTGTTGGAGTGCCTTGGTTTGCGGATTATGCAAACTACCTTGTTGGTATAATTCGAGATGATTTTGATTCTAACCGTAAGAAAAAGTTTGTTCATGATTGCGGGTTTTATCTATGGGACGACCCACATGAAGAGAGGGTGGACGGATTGATACGATGTGTGCGAGGAAGAACAAAGAGATGTGTTGAGAGCATGTCATGATTCGAATCGGTTGGACATTTTAGCGGTGACCTTGCGCATCTAAAGTTTTGCAATCGAGTTGTCTTGGCCGACATTGTTCAAGGATGCCGGAGATGGTGAAGGAGTGTGATAAGTGTCGTGGATGGGAACATATCAAGAGAAATCAAATGCCCAATTTCATGCTAGAGGTCGAGTTATTCGATGTTTGGGGATTGACTTCATGGGTCCATTTCACCGTCATTCGGAAGAACTACATCCTAGTTCTTTGTGGATTATGTATCGAAATGGGTGGAAGCGGTAGCCTTACCAACCAATGATGCTAAGGTAGTAGTCAAGTTCTTGCGAGAGAACATCTTTTCGAGTTCGGGCATGAGCATTGATAAGTGATGAAGGAACTCACTTCCTAAATCACCTCATGGAGAAACTCCTTGAAAGTACAATGTGAAGCACAGTAGCCACTCCCTACCATCCTCAAGCAGTGGTCAAGTAGAAGTGTCTAATAGGCAGCTCAGCGATTGGAGAAGGCGGTGAGTTAAATCGCGAAAAGATTAGGCGACAAAGTTAGATGATGCATTATGGGCTTACCGAACTGCTTTCAAAACACCTATCGGAATGTCACCGTACCAACTCGTCTATGGCAAAGCACATCATCGCCTTTAGATTTGGAACACAAGGCTTTTGGGCAACCAAATTCTTGAACATGGATGTATCTCTAGCGAGGAAATTCTAGGATTACTGTTGCATGAATTAGAAGAGTTTGAATTATCGTGTGAGAATGCAAAGGTTTACAAGCAGACCAAGAAGTGGCACGATAGGAGAATCCGGGAAAAGAGTTTTGGGAAGGACGGTGGTCCTTCTGCAATTCCGCTTGAAGCTATTCCGGGAAAATTGCGGTCCAAATGGTGGGACCTTTTGTGGTTCATAAGGTGTTTCCGTATGGAGCGGTCGAGATTAAGAATCAAGCCAATGGAGACATTTTCAAAGTTAATGGGCGGAGGCTTAAGCCTTATTTTCAAGGTCAAAAGATTGAATGATTGAGGTCATTCGTCTTACTCGGTGGGACAACGGACCGTCGAGCCATCGACGATAAGCCTTGCCGTGGGAGGCAACCCACGATTTTATTTAATTTTGATTGTTCATTTTGTAGGTCTTTAGTTGATGTGTCTCACTAATCAAAATTTGGAAGGTGTCGAATAAATGGGGTTACATGGTAATTTAAGTGGCGAGCAGGGGATACTGACACGATTGCCCGTGTTGTGCAACCTGAACCCGTGTTGTGGCTCTTGAAAACATGGCTTTGGAAATTAAATCGTGGCGAGCAGGGGATGCAACACGGGTGCCGTGTTTGCAACCGCAACCGTGTTGTAGCTCTTGAAGCTTTGTTTCTTTGATTATTTTTCACGAAATCAACGAGTTACGACACGGGTGCCCGTGCAACCTGACCCGTGTCGTGACGCGAACTTTTTTTGACTTGGGCCCACAATTTTTATCCTTTACCCACTTTTAACTCTATTATTTACCACATATTATTTTATTATTCTCATTAACTCTTCTTCTTCTACCTCTCTCTCACTCTCCAAGCCCTAGCCTCCATTGTTACTCTTCCTTTAAGCCTCACTTTTCGGCATTACCCTCACTAAAACTCCTCATCCATTGAGAAAGTTGATCATCTCATCTCCATTGTTATTCCTCGGTCTCCGTTTTGTCTAATCTCTGTCGAATTTTGTTGATTTGTGTTATTCTGAGGTTCTCACCATGCCTGCAGAGATCTTTGGAAAGGTGTCATTGAATCCTCCGCCCTAAGCGAGCTCGCCATGGCGAATGCTCATGGTATTCTATTTGAGGATCCGGACCATCAGCGCAAGTATATACGATTGGTGAAGCGTAAGTTGATTAGGCCAGGTACATTTGTAATGACACTTTAGATAACTTAGGGCTACGAATGGAGGTACATAGGATGTTTCATACTTTAGGCATGCTTGAATTTATGCGGTTTGAGCCGACATTTGGCGCATAACCTTGATTTTGAGTTCTTTGGATTTTCAGCTCCGCCATAGGTGGACAGGCTCTGATGAGGAGTATTTTGGCACTCTCAAGTTTCGTTTGTTTGATAATGACCATTCTCTATCGGTCGCGGAATTGGGGCCGTTCTTAAGCTCGAGCTTTGGCCTGGGCACCTCCACCACTTTTGTTGCAAGCGACTTTTGGAAAGCAATTACAGGGAGCTCTGGGTATGTCGCTAAGGGGGCCAAGGCTTCATGCATTCACAACCCTTGTTTCCGATATGCCCAAAAGGGGTTGGCTACACCCTTTTACATCGTGGGGATAATCTAGGGTGGCCACACAAAGAGCTATACTTGCTCTATGGCATAATAAGGAACTAATCAATATATTGCTTTTCTGCGATCACTGAAGCGGGTAGCCAATGCGCTCTAGTGACATTTACATTGGAGGATGATCACCGGATAGTGACTACCTCATTCTCGGTCCTGTTGATGGAAGAACCCACGGTGGGAGGTAAGACTAAGATTGACTTAGCTACACTCACCACCCAAGGTATGATCAAAGTTTTTAATGATTATTATTCACAGTTACGTAATCACCATTTGTTAGCTTTACACCTCCGATTTTATTTCTATTGACAAACAAGCTAGCGGTTGTCTGCGAAGTCCTATGAGGCGGAGAAAATTTTGATGCTTGTGCGAGTTGGAAGGTGAAGCGGATAATCAACTGGTGAGGACCCTATCGAGAGGAGACTCTGTCGAATCCACAGTAACTCGTCGACCGGTTCGTGGAGCATGACCAAAAGCGAATGGGGCGGATGCACGATCAAGTGTGCTATATCCGTAGTGGCGAGGCAAGGCGGCGATGAGCAAAAAGAGCGGGGAGGAGCAGCTCGCCGAGGCGACTCATTGGGGAAATGCATGAGTGGATGCAACAAATGCGGTTGCGGCCAGCACCACCTCGGTGATCTCGGGTCCCTCCTGCGCTCGTTCTCCAACCGTGAGGACACTTTTGAGTTCGGTGTGGGGTATTTATTTGTTTATTTATGTGTTTTGCTTTGTTATTCTAGTTGTCTTTTCGTTTTCTTTCCTCTGTCGGTTTTCTTTTGAGTCGAGTAGTAGTTTTAAGTTGCTTGTTTGGAAATATGTTGGAAATCCGTTGTGAAAACACCTCGACTTGAGCGAAAAAAATTAATTAGTCTTTGCGTATTTTATTTGGTTTTGCGGTGAAGTGAGGAGAAAGTATATAGAGTTGAGTGAAAAAAACCGGTTGGGGAAATTAGAAAAATCTTGATGTTGAGGTATAACACGAACACAGAGTCTTACGAGTAAGGAGCAGAGTCTAACGTGTAGATTTGTGCCATGGTACTTTGATCTGAGAAGTATGCCCGAATAGTTTCTCTTGACGATCGGGCTTAATCTATACTAAGTGTGTGTGCAAGGTTGATCGAGAAAAAGCGTTGAATAAAAAAAGCACGAAAAAAAATGAATAAAGACAATTAGACAATCGATCCTTCTAAGTTGGGTAACCCTCACCGGTTATTGACCTAGACGGTTGTACCTAAGGTCGTCCCTAAAGGGACAAGAAAAAAGGGGTGTCTGAGAAAGATACATTTGATCAATCTTGTGCATACAACGAAAAATCATAAAAAGCCTTAAAATGATTGTCCGAATGAAAAGGGTGAAAATCGAAAAATAAGACCTAAGCCCAAAGCATAGTTAGAGAGGTTGCCACAAAGGAGATTGAGGTCCGTGGTGCCTTTGGTTTAGTGTTCGTGCGATACCTTGATTGAGAGAGAGTACCAAGTATTCATCCGTGACTTAGACGAAAACTCGCGTCTGCAGTATCATCGTTTCATCCATAAGTTCTAAGCTATTGATTGGGTTATTAAGGTGCTATACAAGCTTATTGCTTGAGGTCAAGCAAAAGTTCAAGTTCGGGGAGTTTGATCGGTGATCTTTTATCGTACTTTCGGGTTTTAGTGTCGTTTCTTATGTTTCATGAGTTTTCTTTTAGTATTTTAATTATGTTTCATCGATATTCTACGATTAGGATAAGCAAGTCATGTGTCCATGTTTTTATCATTTTACCGTTGGTGCGTGTAATTTGGTTGTTGTTTCAAGGTGTTTCGGGTTTCTATCTAGTTGGCTATCCGATACCAATGCGAAAATGATCCAAATCTGGAAGAGGCGCAACGAAGATTTGAGTGTGACACGGTGCCCGTGTGCGTCAACAACCGGCCGATGTCGTGGCACTGTAGAAGATGAAAAATGGGATAAACCGGCAACACAACCACGGCCACCCGTGTTGTACAACCGGACCGTGTCGTGTCCTCGAAGGTGTGGACTTGATTTCACTGAGCGACAGCGACACGGTCACCGTGTCCATAACCTGACCGTGTCGGGGGCATCCGAGGCGAAAATTTCTATTTTCGACATCTTGGTGGGACAAGTTTGAGGCGGTTTGGACATTTCTTTTAATATTTGAGAATCTTTGTTATATTAGGAACTAGGGTTAGAGGAAAGGACACTTTTGATGGGAGAATTAACATATTGGAGAGCTTAGAGTGGTGATTCAAGGAGAAGAAGGATCGATCAAGGCGGGCAATCGGTCCAACCTCTCCAAATCCTAGTGTAATGACTTTTCTTCTTGATTACATTTTCATTAGTAGTATGAACATGAGTAGCTAAACCTCCCAATGTCGGGGAGGTGTCACGATTCGTTGTAATGACTAATTGATGTTTCGTAATATGAGTTTTATGTTTAAACCTTATTCTTTATTGTGTGCAACATTTTAATGCTGTCTGCTTGGAAGAAATGATTATTGATCGTAATTAGGGTTGGCACGATCGGCAATCCTAATCTGTTGCATCACTTTTATCATAGGTGATATTCCTAAGGAATTAGAATACCCTACGAATACTGTTTTATGTCGAGAACTAATGCTTGATATTCTCTCTTGGCATCGAGGAATTAGGGCAAAGAGAATACCAAAGGTTTTCTTGAAAGAATTGCGGAAAAATAACTTTAGGTATAGGGAAAGAAAAGTTGAAACATAGCTTTTCAAAATAACGAAACAAATTGGTCATTGTATTCATACACACGGGCATTATTCTCATCGTCATATATAATCTTCTCAAATTTAGTTTCGTATTATCGTAGCTCGAAACAAACAATCAACCATTGCTTTTGTTCAATTGATATTCATTCGAACAAACTTAATTCCGCAGTCTGATCCTCAAGAGATCGACTTTGGGGTTTTCCCATTATTACTACATCGATAAATAGTACACTTGCTATTTGACCGATCCTATCCATCTACAAGCATAGAGAATCGGACCTCTATATTGGATATCTCGGAACACAAGATATAATTTGTGTTCATAACTTAAAATAAGACACAAAACAAAAACTTGCACAATTGCGAGAATAAGCAGACTCGAGAATAGGACATCTTATTCAACATCTTTGCAAAAGCAGTACAAAGGTTGACCTCAGACTTAACAACGTCTGAACACTACCCTTTCCCATGTTTGCAACAAGTTGACAAACATAACCTTCGGACTCTAAACTTACCCATATCCGAACGAAGAACATGATAGGAAAACAAACAAAGACACAATAAAGAGTGAAAGAAATGAATGCCTTTAATACACCCAGTTTATTTTGGAAATGACAGTTTCCAAAAACACGCACCAATTTAAAATAATTGATACACACCATCAATACATGTCTTAAATGAAAAGATTAAGAACTATCCATGTTGGTCTTTAAGTATAAAAACATGTCTTGAGATATGTCCTGACTTCTTGTTCGACACCATTCTTCTGGCTTGAAAATATTAATCTTTAAAAGACTTTCCATATGATTAGAAGCAGAAGTACACTGTATTTGATGATCTTAATACTCCTTCATAACCGAGTTGATTAATTCCTCCTTCTACATATTATATTTACTAGTAGTTGTTAATACTAGTAAAGTCTTCAAACCAAAATAGTAATTATGCATTGCCTGAGCATGCTACTCTAAACAAACCTGAAATCTTCTTATTCTCAACCAAATATAGAACTACCACTTTTGAATAAGGTGATAGAATATTAAGATCTATAGTCTCAAGTCTCTTCCATAGACTATCATCAACAATGATGTTACAACATCATTTGGGACATCATCAACTTTACTACATAACCTATCAACTTTGGTTATGGAATCGCCATCCAAGTGACTTATTTCCATCCATGCCCTTTAACAAAACTCCCCATTATTACAAAAGGATCTCACAAGATCTTATCTTCAGAGTAACTATACAATAAAAATAAACTTTCACTATATTCTGTAGTAGGCTGTTCACAATTTAGAATTGTATACACACATCAGACAAACACTTCGCTCCCGTCAAAGTATTTGTAATTAATACTATAATACGATGGGAGAATTGACTTGGTTGTTTTGCATTTTATCGCAGTTGCGGTTAGAAAGAGTCGCCACCGACTTTTCTTTTATCCATTAAGGAAAGGTGAAAAGAACAGGAAACACCTTTTATCGATTCTGAGTTCGGGGGATCTGTTATGAAAAAGAGAAGGTACTAGAACCCTTTTCATCTGTAGTTATCTACGGGCTCTTAATTGCTTAGCTCACTTTTTAAACTTGTATTTGTGTGTGTGATTTTTTTGAAAATATTTTGATTTAACTTCATAAAATGATTCTTGTATCAGTTCTCAAGAATGTGTACAAAGTGTTTTGAAAATATTTGTTTGAAAATGTGAGGTGTGAAAAGTATTTTGTTGATGAGCAAGCAATTAAGAGTTATTACCCACTCAAATTTCGTTCTTGTTAATTTCCTTCTCCTTTAGGAATAGTACGATCCATACCATTAGTTGGTAGGTAGCCTCATCCATTGGATGTGAAGAGATAGGCGTAGGATCGTCGTATGGTCATTGAAGACAACATTGTAAGGATACCCTAGCAACTTCGTAGTGAATATCATCATTTATACCGTAGGCAACATTGAGGGACAAGATCATATATTCGTAGGCAACATCGAGGGACTATGATGATGTTATTCGTGAGCAACTTCACTAATGGTATCCCTATGTTTGAGGACATGACCAATGTTTCAAGGCAACAACGAGAGGATACTCTAAGGGTGCAAGTGTGCAAAGTGATTCAATTTAGATATTTATCTTGAGATTAGGGTTTTCTAGCGTTGCTTTTAGATCTTTCCATACAATCCTATTAACATATACCGAAAATAAAGGTGCGGAAAATAAAAGTTCCTACGCTATTACATGGCTTTGGGGCAGATACATAATAAGATGCAGAAAAGTAAAAGAGAAAATTAAACCTAGACTATTACATCCCATGAGCAGTTACATAATAAGGAAAAATTGTGAGGAAAGTGAATCTACACTATTACAAAAACAACTGTGCTACCTATACATCGATTTCTAGAATTAAAAGCAAAAATAATAAAAAGAACCATGAAAAATAATTGAACGTCACTGGTTGTTGGTTTCTATGGATCCTATAAAAGAAGTGGTCTATTATTTGAATTCGGTAGACGATGATTGGACAAATTATTCGGATATGAAGTTAACGATTGATACGTAAGTGAGATTGTTCTAAATATTCGTGTGTATTTATATATTTAATTATTTCTGTGAGATTGTTCTAAATATATGTTTTTATTTTGTTAGAGCAATACAAGTATTCAATGTCAAAGAAAGCTCAAGTACCACGGTCTAAATCAAGCAACATTACTTGGATCAAAGTGCGGTATATTAATTTTCACAATTTTGCTTATAATAGTTATGCTACTTGATAAAACAAGACAACTATATATTCTTATTTGTTTTCTATGTAGTGTGCTCAACAACGAAACAATATAGATTGGGATACTTTGTTTTGAGGTTTGTGAGAAAATCCTTGAAGAATCGAATAGAGATTCCAATCACGGTATGGATTTATAACTTACGATTTGTTTTATTATTTATCGAATTTTCTTATAATTTATTACTTTCAACTAAATCATGCATATTATGTTTTGTTATGTAGTTTGATGAATACAAGTGTGCTTATTACACGAAAAATCGAGTTGGAAGAAATCAAGAAGAGAATTGTGTGAATATTTTATTGAGCAAAGAATCATATAAGGTATTCGTAGTTGAGAAGTGTTAAAAAAATTAGGTTGTATGTTAGGGTTGATTTTGGTTATGTTGTAACAAATATTGGTTTATGTGTATATTGAACTATAATATAATGGTGTATATATATTTGATTAATGGTGTATATATTTTGGATTGTTTGTTTATAATGGTGTATATATTTTTTATTATAATACCTATGTTTATAAAGACTTGTTTGTTGAAATAAATTAAAGGCCAATAATGATATATAATATTGCAATAGAATTACATGTTTATGGGAATTACAGGTTTATGAAATTACATGTTTATGGGAAAATAAATAAAATATACAAAAAAATTTGTTGACTTTAGACAACGCTTATATACCAAAGCGCTGCCTAAAACAGAAAATAAGAAAAAAAGCGTTGCCTAAGGTGGCCTTTAGACAACGTTTTTTATCAAAATTGCTGCCTAAATAATAAACAATGCAGCGCTTTTGACTAAGAAAGTGTTGCCTAATGTGACCTTTAGGCAGCGCTTTTTTTCAACAATGCTGCCTAATGTAAACAATATGCAGTTTTTAACTAAAAAAAACGCTGTCTAATGTAAACAATAGGCAGTGCTTTTGACTAAAAAACACTATCTAAGGAAGACAAAAACGCTTTTGAAAAAAATAAAAAACGTTGCCTAAAACTATAGTAGCAAAGCGCTGCCTAAAACAAAAAAAAAAACGCTGTCTAAAAACTTCTACATAGTGAGTTGTATAGAAATTGTATCTCGTCACATATAATCAAGTTAAAAACTCTTAATGTGTGAAATTTTTTTATCACACTGTTCTTTCACTCCTTATTAAAATAAAAATCAATTGTGAATTGAAATTTCTTCGACGAGACGTTTCATTCTTCCCGATTCTATGCTTTATGTTAAAAATCTAAATCTTAGATTTACTTTTCATTTGAGTTAATTAAGTCCGTAACTAAATATAAGTGTCAAAATGACTTTAAAGTCTTTTAAAAGAGTATAAATAATTTATACTAGTAGATAGACTCAATTTAGCTCATCTAAATAAGTCCTAAGTATTCCAATTTAGACTCAATTTTGATACACATTTTTCTTTAACATGACATACTATTTATACAAAATATTTGATACATAACATTTAAATAAAGTCATCCAACTATTTTTAATGAATAAAAAAGATGCCACCTTTCAAAAATGGAGTGAAATACTTTGATCTTATTAGGTTAATTTACTGATGAGATGCAGCAACCCCTGATTTGGCTCTGCCCAAAAAAAAACTGTCTCTATTAATTTACTTGTTATTTACTTTTCAAATGTGGATCCTCAAGTTGAGGGGTAAAACCAAAATACCACCAATTTAGACAAAACATCACCTACCTGTTTAACTTTTTCTTTGTTTTTTTACTTACCACCACAAACAAAATATAACTTGCCAAAGATAAAACGAATTAAATATTATTTTAATTTTCTTATAGAATTTTTTTATTGTTTTTTTTTACTTACCACCACAAACAAAATATAACTTGCCAAAAATAAAACAAATTAAATATTGTTTTAATTTTCTTATAGATAAATAACTGTTTTTTTAACGTAAATATTATTTTAAATTTCGTATAGATAAATAACTTTTGTAACACTAACATCTAAAAAAAAATTTTTTTTTTATCTATTATAAAATTAATACCCACTCTGAAAATAGATATATACTTATCACTGTAAATATTCAAAAACCAATACATATACATTCAATTTATTTATTAGGGTTGTTAGACAAAAAATCATAAATTGAATTAAATCGTCGAACTGAATCGAATCGAGGATAATTAAACCGTTATATTTATTTAATGATCCAAATTATATTACACAAATAATTTTAGAATCGAATTGAAATTGAAATTGAACTGAATCGTTATATTTGTTTAATGACCCAAATCATACTACACAAATAATTTTAGAATCGAATTGAAATTGAAATCGAATTGAATCGAATATGAAGGCAAACCCAACTAAAATTGAAGATAAAAAAAAATTGAAAAAAAATTTAATAGTTCAATTCTTTAATAAATGGTTCGGTTAAAAATTGTTTTCTAACCATTTTGTATGTTGTGAAATTTTAAAGAAAATATACCAAACTAATATTTTAGTTCTGTTCAAAAAAATTATCTTTTAATAATTTTGTACATTTTAGAAATTTGAAACAATATATCAAATTAATATTTTGATTCTATTCAATTATGAATAAATTAAAACAGTTTAATTTAAGTTAAATAGCTTTACTATAATTTGGTTCGATTCGATTAAATTTTCTCCTTTAACAATATCATAAACAGTTTTATTATCCATTTTATTTAAATTATTATCCGTGTCAGAAAATTTGTTTAAATATAGACAATGTGTTTAGGTATATATGCTACATAAACAAAACAAAGAGAAATATGGTGCAATGATTCAATTGAGTCCATTATTGGCTGACACATTCTTTCTTCTCCTCCTCCTGTCTATTGGTTTACCACACATTACATTCCTTGTCAAATATGCATGTGAATATGTTGGGTGGACCCTATAATTGTATAAATGAAAAATCAACATCCAATGTCAGTGGTATCTGCTATTCGAGCAGAAGAGAATTCAGATTGTATCATCACCCAATTCGCAGGAGGCAGAAGCCAGATACCATCATCATCATCATCATTCATCACCCATCTATTTCAACTGAATTCTGTAATTAAACACTAATTTAATTTATTTATTTTCGTATATTATATGATTTTGACATGTCTATGATACAATAAGCATGTCCCCCAGGCTCAATATTTTGACCCTATCGTAAAATACCTTTGTACTCTTCTTCTGCCGAGTCCCCACAACCATTGTTCCACATAGTTTTGTTATCATAGACAAAAGGAAAAGAGAAGCCTTAATAGAGCTTGGGAACTTATAGGGCCCCGGTGTGCCAATCTTTATTGTTTGGGACAAAATTTCTTCTATTATTCATCACTTATGTATTCTTGTTGGATCGGATGGACATTGTAATAAAATAAATGATCTTTAGTTTAGACATAGTAAGATTTGTTGTAAAGTAGGATGTCAAGTAATTTCTGTGTGTATTTTTTAAATCAACAATAGTATTCATACACTCAAGTTTACACTATACCGTAGGTACTCTTCACAAATACAGTGAACAATACATAAATAGTGTTGTGAATAGTATTATATTCGTGAACAGTAACCACGAAACAGTGCCTGTGAACAGTGTTTGAATAGTGTAAATTAAAAATGGTTAATGACATGTATAAAATTGGTTAATAAAGTGATAAAGTTGATTAATATACATTCAACTATTAAAAATAAATTTTAACAGTAAAATAAAGTTGGTTGATGGAATGTAATAAGTTGGTTAATTAAGCTATGAAGTTGGTTAATGAACACACTAATGTTAAAAATAATTTTTAGATGTAAATCAAAATTGATTAATAAAATATAAAATATTGATTAATGAAGCTATGAAGTTGGTTAATAAACACTCAGATGTTAAAAATAATTTTTGGTAGAAAAATAAAGTTGGCTAATAACATATAAAATATTGGTTAATGAAGTTATGAAGTTCTGATTGATATATATGATGATGATGAAGAACGCGGAAAGGGTTCACAATCAACCCCGCGATTTAATCAATGTCACCACTCACGAATCGTGAAGCTTCTTTTATCAGTCAATAATAAAAAGTGGCAAGAGTCCCTATTCTACCTCACGCTTTTCATGGGGTTCACACTCATTGATGATACTCGCTCATATGCTCCTCACACTTGGTAATTCATAGTCGTGATACCTTTCTCCATAGGAAACTCACGGTTGACACATTTATTTTCATTCGTGGCTATGGTTTTCCTCAAAGTCGACTCTGGTTGACTCCGTATACTCGTTACCGTTGAGGCTATGGAACTTTTTCTTCTTTCCGATGCATGTGTGTATCATTTGATTGTGCATTGCATTATTTGTGTGCTGACAAAGCACTTATCACCCTTTGTGTTCATTGGTTCTTCAACCAAAGTGGACATTAGGATAGTTTCCTTAGGATTGCTCGGATAGGATAACTTTCGAGCTTAGACTTTCATCCTTGACATAGGGCCATCTTTGCATGATAACATTAGGGTAGAACTAGTCGGTTTCCTTGCATATTTTCTTCTTTCTTTTGCATCCTTGCATGCATTAAAATTAAAACTTGTTTTCTTTTCTTTTGAAAATAAAAACATCTAATAATGGTTCAAACTCCTTTTCAAGGTAAAAGCAACCAATCAATGCAAATCTTTTTGCCTACGGGCTCTTTTGTGTTTAAAACCTTTTTCGGAAGGATATGCTTCACCACCCGTTCCTAAACTTTTACGAAAGGATGTGCTTCACCCACACTATTTAAAACCTTTTCAAAAGACATGCTTCACTGCATTCATTAAAAACACAAAACCCACCAAAACATGTGGGCGAACTACGCTCTAACTTTCCCATTGCGAGGGAATCGTGATCATTCACGTGGCTCGATCGAGCAAACTTTGTAAAAACTTCCTTCTTTTCCATGTGTTGGTTTATTTTCTTTCTTTCATATGCATTTCCTTAGCGTAGCATTAGACATAGATGTAGCGATTAAGCAATAGATTTACACCATTATAGAAAATAGAAATGGATACCGTAGAGTATTACGGGCATGCGAGGTGCTAATATCTTCCCTCGCGACTCCTTCCTCTCGGCCGGCGGATCGTGACTTCTCCCTTTCAGGTTTTCTCGATGTTTACCTTTCTCCTTAGGTGAGATAAAAAACGTTCGATGGCGACTTCATTGATATTCTATCAGATGAATTTGTCCAAATTCTTCAATTACCCATATAAAAAATCTTTATCTCTTCCAAATCCAAAAATCCCTTTCCAAAACCCTAACTTCCAAAAATCTTCACTTTCATCCATGGATTATTTCTCAAGAGCAACTAGGGCATCTAAGGGCAAGCTCAAAGTTGGTGAAACTAGTGGTGAGCAACAAGACAATTTTGAACAAATTGAACCCACACTCAAGAGTAGGAGATTTTCCTTTAACATTCGTAATTGTGCTCTTTTTCCTGCAAAGTATGGTAACCTCTCTGCTTTTCCTACTCTTGGCTTTAATTTTCCAGCTAGATTATGTTCTCTAAGTTTGGATGGGTTTGTTATTGACCATAGGTTTATCTATCCAGATCTTGTTTAGGAATTTTATCAAAATATGTTTTTATCTGTAACTCAGCAATTGATCCTGAGAACTGTTCTGAAATCCTCTGTTCAAAATAAGGAAATTTGCTTGGATGTTGAGTCTTTTAGAAAAGGTTCAGGGATTATTTATGAAGGCTTCGTGCTCGTACAAGTTTACATACCATATGCACGGACTAACTTTAATAAAATAGAGATATTCCTGGATATGTGTTGGGAATCACACAATGTGCGGGTGTTAAGTAGCAAAATCCTACTTCCTCCAAACTTATTATGTTGGGCTCGAACTTATCTATCAATGATAGGATGCTCCACTACATATTTGCCTATGTCGTGCTTCCAAATAATTCAAATCAATCAATGAATTAAAATTGAAGGTGACTTATGTTGTGAAGCATAAGATTCCAGTTAATTGGACACTCACTTTTATGAAACACATGAATAACCTAGTGAACATGAATGGTGGATTACCTTATACTAGGCCTATCACTAAAATTCTTGAAAATACAGGTGTTGCTTTGAAAAGAGAACATAAGATAAGGATGAAGGAAAAGGAGTGTGAAATCAACGACAAACCCGGTGCTCCTTCTCCAGTTTCGGAAGGTGGTTATACCATGGAACTTTTATTCAAAAAATTGTGCTCTATGGATAATACCATTGCTATTAACCACCGGGAAAATCAATTTGAACATACTTATTTTTAGAAACAATTGAAAGAGCTCATCAAAGCCCAGAGAAACCAAGTGGTAGAAGAAGAGGTTGGTGATGGAGATGGCCAAGAGGAGGAACATGATAAAAATGGGGAAGAATGATTTCTTTTTATGTTCATGTCATTATGTTTTGAATTATGCTATGTTATGTTGTAGTTTATGTTTTCGTTATTTTTATTTTCGTTTAAGACAATGTTCCTTTTCTGCTTGTCATGCTTTAGACAATATTCTAAATTATGTGTTGTAATGTTTTAAACCATAATGGTTTTGTATTGTTCTTATTTGTGTGTTCATTATGTTATGTTGTGTTGTATATCTTTATTTTAATTCAATTCCCCATTCCTTTTTTCTTATGACAAAGGGGAGAATGATTATTGTATGCATGTATGTTTCTCTAACAATCTTTGTAGCAAGCAAGCAAGTTTGTTTTTCAATCTCAAGTGGACTCTCACTCACAAATCAAGGGGGAACTTTGATTTAGGGGGAGCCTCATATGTTAGAGAAAACAAGATGGGTATGATATTTCAAGCAAGGATTATCATCATCAAAAAGGGGGAGAATGTGAAATCAAGCTTCCTAAAGTGTTTTGATGACGACAAACTATCATGAAACGGTTGGTTGCAAAATGGAATGGCTCAAGTCATTTATATAATCAAGTCTTTGAAGAATAACTCACATGTCAAGGTATAATGTATTCAACCTCTCTATATGCATACAGTGTGCATATAATGTTTCATTCACGCCATAACTTTTAAACATATTTTAGATCACAAAAAAGTTGGCTTGAACTTCATTTTAAAAGGAATTTTTGACTTTTTTCTACAGGGAACCGGTTACCCATATATGGGAACCCGATTACCCCTTTTTCTGCGCCAGTCTCTAACTTTTGGGTAGGGGAACCTGGTTACCCATATATGGGAACCAATTATCCAATGTAAATTTTGAATTTTTTTTGACGTTGTTCAGTGGAACCCGGGTACCCATGGGAACCAATTACCACTTGACCAGTGCCAGAAAATACTATGGTTTTTCAACATATTTTTCTTGTGGTTTTGGTATTGAATCATGGCACCTTTTCAATGATTTATAAACTTTTTTAAGGGTGTATAAAGACTATAAAAACTGCATTATTTTCATATTTCAAACACCTTTATTTACAACTTCTTAAATTCAAAATCATCTCATCTTTCAAAATTCAAGTGTTTTCAAAACCAGAATTTTTAGTGAAATTTTCTACACTTAGTTTTTGTTGAAAATTAAGATAAATTTCATATTATTAATTGAACACTTGTATTCCATCATTGAGAAATGTTGTATGCTTAAAGAAGAAGATCAATTAAGTGATTGATATATTGATCTACATCTTTCAAATTCTTATAAAATTCAAATATATCTTGTTGTATCATTGTTGTCCAGGATTGTTGGAAGCAATTGTATGCATTGAAGAGGATTGTTCTTCTTGCACTTAGTGTTTAGATCTTAAAGGTCTTACGAGTCTTTGATCTCCCTATATGTTAGATAGTAAGCATCACCATTAGTGTGAATAGGTTGTACAATTATTCCAACTATAGTGAAATCTATTTCATGTTGAAAGGGGACTGGAGTACTCTCGGACTGTGAGGGGAACCAGGATACATCCTTGTGTTCTTTACTTTTCTGCATTTACCGCTTTTATCAAATCATAAACTAGAAAATAAAGAAACACTTTTATAAACTCATACACCAAACCAGAAAAATAAGTACAAGTGTTCTTAAAACCGATAAAAAAATTTAAAGTCCTAATTCACCTCCTCTCTCTTAGGCGCATTTCATACTTACATCGTATATGTTGCATTACATTACATGCTTTGAAAATAATCTACATGTGTCGACTCATAGGTCGTATGTGTTGACACATAAGCCTACATATGTTGGCTCATAGTTTGTATGTGTTGGCACATTACAAGATTTAAAATTCATTCGCATGAGTCGACTCATAGTATGTATGTGACACATAAACTTAATTTTCACATAAACCTAATGCATGAAACTTTTTCTAAATATTTCCTAAGCTTCGGATACTAAGATGCACATCAAGACCCATAAAATACCGTCCAATATACATAAATTCTAAAATGTCCTAGTTTTAACATCATACACAACATCTCTTACATGAAGGTGCACTCACAATTTAGGTGTCTTGACGTAGTTGGGCGTCATGGATGTATTCGAACGTCTTTGACATAGTCATTCATCTTAGATGGATCTTGACTTTGTGTATCTTAAATCTATCTTGGGGTGTTGAATCAAATCAAATATGGGAGGATTGGTGAGTTACCTGGATATACACAACGAATGTACACAAGCCCCTCAAACGTGAGGCCTGGTAAGGGCGAATAAAAGCTCGAAATTATAGTGAAATCTTAATAAGATCTCTTAAGGACAAAACTAGGCCAACATTCGATCGAACTTTTATAAATTCTGGTGTCATCTCTTTAATTCTATTATTTACTTTACTATTTTATTTTCTTTCCGGTGTTTCCTCTCTAATTTTATGGATACTAAAACAAACTTTTAAAGTAATAAAACTTTTAAATTAATCACGTATTTTAAATTATACAATTCACCATCTTCTGGTGTTTGGAGTCACTTGCTAAACAATTTCTTCATCAACTGGACTTTAATACTACCTTCCTCCATGGAGATTCAAATGAAGAATTTTATATGAAATGTATCCTAATTCTTCTAACCAGTCCATCTAACCTTGTTTGTAAACTTAGAAAATCTATCTATGGCCTCAAGCAGGGTAGTAGAAAATGGAAGAACAAGCTTAATTCCATAATTATTGACTTAGGTTATACCCAATCCAAATCTGATTACTCCTTATTTATTAAAAAGCATGTTACATCTTTCATTGCAATTCTTGTTTATGCTGATGATCTAATTCTTAAAGGCATGTATTTAAATGAAGTTCAACATGTTAAAAATGTTTTAGACACAATTTAAAATTAAATATCTGGGAGACCTTAAATACTTTCTAGGTTTTGAGGTAGAAAGGTCTTCTAAAGGCATCTCTTCATGCTAATCTTGATCTTTTGCACGATACAAATCTTTTAACTTCCAAACCATAACTTGCATTCTGATGTGCTTAGCTTAGGGAACAATGTCAAAGGTTTCATCTTCCCCTTTACCCGATGTATCCTCATGGTTCTTTCATGGGTTAAATGATTAGGCCGCCTATTCCATCTAACGTAGATCTTTATGATGTACTTCTTCCATCTCACAATGAGTGATCCAGTTGACCATTTTAAACATGTTAAGAAAAATGTATAAAAGTAAGAGAGAGAATAATATTTCTACTATAGTATCCCTTATCATGTATTGGGAATACTTAAATTTTTATTAATTAGAGAATAGAATTGGAAAAGTTTATCGAGGGAGTATATCATGATATTTTGATAAGTCATTCATTTTAGGATGCTATTTTATTCCAAATGAATCAATCATTATAAGATAGAGGGAGTATATCATGGTATTTTGAAATTGTAACTAAATAAGATTGTAATTGCATCGATGACAATATCAATTTTGACTATATTGGGGAGTCCGAGGAAGTCGAGAGCACTAACGTGACCAATCCTACTGGACCACAAGAGAGTGAGATAGCACATCTCAATCCAAAACCTTAAGGTGGTATGTGTGTGGGTTCTTCCACTTATAAATGTTCAAGTCTCCACATTAATAACCAATGCGAGACTCCAACTCACACTTGACTTATTATTCTTAACACCCCCTCAAGTGGGAGTTCACAATGCTCCCCTTCAAGTGGAAGCCCTTTTACCCACAGACATTTGTACCATGTTGACACCTCTTACTGGGCATTTCGATACACCTCTTCTTGGATATTTCGATTTGAATGGGACACCACTTTCTTGGGAATTTCGATACAAGTTAGTTGGTCCCTTTTACTCAAAACTAAATACTCAAGATACCATTATTGGGGAAGTTCACTATTGAGCACCGATACATGTGTATGACTATGTACCTTTTTGAGAGACACACCACATGTCCACCTAAAACTATAAGGTAATATGTGAGTGGATTGAGATATGACGTCTCCCTCTCTTATGGTCCTGAAGTATTGATTTCATTAGTGCTACCGACTCTCTCAAATTCTCCAAGAAACTGTGTATTTAATAATTGACATAAGCTTGACTTCTATGTCATAATTTTATTTTTATTATTTTGATTTTTGAAACTTTTGTATGAATTGATTTAAGAGTTAATATCATTTTATCCCCTGCCATATATATAGGCGACTTCTGGTTTTGCCTAATTTTTTTAAAAAACAAAACACCCTTGTCATTTCAAAATACTAACAATTTAGTCTCATAAAGTTAAAATTCGCAGATTTTCTACGAAATTTCTTTTGAATTTATCTGCGAATTTTGACTTTATGGACTAAATTATTAGTATTTTAAAATAGTAAGAATGTTTTTATAAAAAATTACAGGAGAAAAAGCAAAAATTATCTATATGACAGGAAAAATAAAATGGTATTTACCCAAGAACAAAAACTATTGACTAAAAGTATCGTAAAAACTAAAAGTCAAAGAAATTTCTTAGACTATGTATAATGGGGGTGTTCGGAAAAAAAAATTCAATAGTTGAATGTTTACAATAAGAGTGTTGAAAATTTTCAATATGTTGAATGTGGAAAGAGTGAGTACATAAAATACTTTGTAAAATTTTATTGGTTGTTTTGAATGTTTAAATTTTTTAGTGTGTTGTGAATGGTGGTGGAATAGGGTGTTGAATTTTATTAAACAAAACTATTTAATAAATAAAAATTAAATGTGTATTAAATTATTAGGTGAAAAAAGATTATGTGTAGTATAAAAAATAAAAAAGAAGGATGTTGAATAATGAAACTATCGTAAATAGGAAAAAAAAACAATTTAAAAAAAAAAAAAAAGCTGAAAAGTAAATATCTTTTTGTTGAGTTAAACCTATGATCTTACAAGTACTGCAATAATTTTTACGGTACTCTTAAGAATTTTGGGAACTCTTTCTTTTTCTTCTTCCGATTTTCTCATTTGCAATGATGAAATTGCAACAGAAGAGATGAAAAAGGTGGGACAAAAGTCCTAGTGTTCAAGAAAACTGAGGTGAACTGTTATGGGAAAGGAATTTATCACAGTAACAAACCGTACGGATTGTCTCAATGTGTCTTGTCCTAAAAAAAGACAGCTCTTCTACTCTACTCAACCTCTATCATATCTTGTTCTCTATCATGTGATCTTTTTATTCACTTTCACTTACTATTAGATCTATTTAAAATTAATTTGTAATACTTTCAATTACTATTAGATCTATTTAAAATTAATTTGTAATTTTAAAAATTATAATTATGGTTTATAAATTGTAAATTGATATGATATTAAAAGATGAATCTAGCTAATTATATTTTGTAATTCTAAATAATATTTTAAAATATTGATAATCCATAATACTACATATTGGTGGTATCTTTCAGCTATTTTAATAGGTAAGTGATATTGTTAAGAAACAATCCATTGAATTAAAATAAAATAAGTTAAAACAAACAAGTACTTTATAAAATAATGTTGCTAATATCTAAATTTAGTCACTACTTTCTTAATGCATGTATATTTTGTAGAATAATTTTAATTATTTTTTATTATTGTTCTTTTTAACAAGGTGATTTTGAATCAAAATTAAATTGTTAAAATTTTATTTGCGATTTATAATATCAAATAATATATTAAATTTGTTTATAATTTACTATATAAAAAATTATTTTGTTAATGACCATTTAATTTACTTTGCAAGAAAAAAATATTAACATTTTGATGATGAATACACAAAATCAACAAGAGGAGTGTTGAGAACACTATCTTAAATACTCACTTTTTTATAGGGTGAAATATTTGAGTCCCTCTTGAAATTATATTTGACTTTTTTGGGCTTAAGACTTCTATGAAAAAATCTCTACTCTAACATATTTGACTTTTGTGATTAAGACTTCTATAAAAACCAACTTGTAGTGTTTAAGTTTCTACAAGTACCCTTACACCTCCATTTAAAAATAATACTCCATCCGTTCGTTTATTTTTATAAGAGATAATTTATTTTGTAGGTTTATTGAATAGTTAATGTATCTGGACTATAAACTAATCAAATACATTAGTTATTCAATGAATCTAAAAAATTAAAATTATATATTTCTTATAAAAAAACAGAGGTAATAATATTTTTGCCTTTTTTGAAATTTAGAAATTTTTATCTAAATAATCAATTTTTCAACTTAAACTCCAAAATTAGTCATGTTTCTCACATATTTTTCAACGGAGAAAACTCGCCTACAATTTCTTAGATGTAATTTTTACTATTTTCCAATAAAAATATAATAAATATAATTTTTTTAAAGAGTGAAAATAAAAAAATATTACATATACATAAAAAAATTATACATTTGTCATATTTTCAGAAAGTGATACTTGGGAGATAAGTTCGATGGATCTATCTCACAGTTGCACTACAACCAATCTTCTATAGGATCATGGTAAACTAAGCTCTCAATTAATATTCTAAGATCTTTGCATCTTGTAGACAAGGACCCGTCCGTGAAGGTGAGCACAATAATCTCCCATATCGTTACACCAATCAATTACACCCCTCGTATAGGAAATCATGGAGTGTGATGTCTATGGCAGTCAGACACGTCTACGAAAATTGGGGAAAATTTAGCTTCCACAAATATTGTGAAGTGGGCCTAAATATTGTGGAAGCTAAATTTTCCCCAATTTTAGGCGTGTCGTGCTGACATCACAATCCATGATTTCTATCGAGGTGTAAGTGGTAAGATTATTGTGCTCACCTGCCGACAGTCCTTCTGAGATCTTAGAAATAATTGAGCTTAGTTCCATGATCTATAGATGATTGGTTGTGTCTGTGAATAGATCCATCGAACTATCTCCAATATCACTAAAAAATTGACTTTTTGATTTTCGATAAAATTGACTTTTTTATTTTTCAACAAATTCGACTTTTTTATTTTCGAAAATATCGACTTTTTTATTTCTTTGAAAAAATTGATTTTTTTATTTTCGAAAAAATTGACTTTTTTATTTAAGAAAAATAAAATTTTGAAACTTAAGTAACAACAGTTCGATTAAGGATTAATTTGAGATTGATTAATTGCTTAACAGTTCAATTCTAGAACCATTTGTAAAATATAACTTCAGTTCACTAACCATTAGTAATAGTTCGGTTATTTTAATCTCAGTTTAGTTCGGTACGATTCTTTGGTTCTTTTGCACAACCCTAGTCCCAGGAAGCACCTGAGTAAACAAAGGCATTCATGTCCAAGCTGGCACCTGATGCATCACATGTAGATGAGAACGCGTCTACGACACCTCAGGGTTTTGGAGGAGGCGCGTCAGACTTATCATTGTTGTCTCTTTACCCGGACTATGTTAGTAAACAAATTTGGGATTAAGAGGTAAAATTTAGTTGAAATTATTCAACCTAACCTATGATTGTCTTATTATTAAGTGTTATTAATTTGAATCATTCTTGTTAAACCATGTATGCGAGGCGTGATCCGCTAAAAATCATCAATAATATGTGAAAGATCATTCACCTGAAAGAGCCCAATGAGTTGTGGTTTTAGGAAGTGTTGCAGCTATTAGGGTTGCGATATTTAAGATAGACTGGTTATACTACAATTAACCATTGTATAATGAATGCTTTTGTTGAGAGTTGACATGTGAAGACGTCATCTTTTCATCTACCACGTGGTGAGATATCTACCTGTTTACTGTGGAAAATGGTAAACAACCGCTGGTCCTCCCTAAGTCCTAAAACTAAGGGTTACTAGCGAGATCGATCAGTTGATCTCAAGACACGTGCTAAGGTTTCTGGTGAATTGCACTACTTCTGTAAACGAAATAACCTTGGCCCAGAAACAGTTTCCAGAGCCTAAGGGAAACAGTGCAATGGCTTTCCACACAAGAAGGATTCTGACTATTGGTGATTCGTGACCAACAGTTTACGTATGTTTTGGTGAATAAGGCTATTGGTGACTCGTGACCACCAAGCAAATGAGCAGAAGTAAAAAACAATAAAGACAAAGTTAAATGTAAATTGATTGCATTGAAATAAAAGTGTGGTAATTCACGTACATCAAAGCTTGCGTTACTCTTTCTTCCTTTAGCGCGGAATTGAGCAGAGTGTTAGCAAATAGTTTGAGAGTACAAATGAACACCCCGAATTCTTAACATTCTAACTTATTTATACTAATTACAAAGTAACCGCTAAAGCTAATCAACGGATGAGATCCAATCTTCAGAAGCAACTTCTGCACACGTTTCGCCACCCCTTCAAAGAGCTTCTGACCCACGATCTTTTGAGGCAACCACCCACAATCTCCTCATTTCTGACTTTTCCCCGCTTCGTGTCTTCAGAAGGAAACTGCCTTCCGATTATGTCTACTTCCTTGAGGCACAACAAAATTTCCTAAATCCATTGGCAAACACTTTCGACAGCAATAGTACTTCGAATAATGCCTTCGTTCGACTCAAACTTCTGTCGATTCGACCATCATATAGTATGTTGACATGGACTTGTTTTCAACGTTGTTTTGCTCTGGTCGACTTAGTCTAGCCTTCTGAACCAAATTATCAACCGACAAGCATTCATTTTGGAGCTTCTGACTTAGCTTTGTTAAAATATCTCCAGAAGCTACCTTCATTTAAGATTAGTCCTTAAGTTGTAGGAACCTTTGCCTCTGAACCATGCCCTTAGTTTACTTTACGAATTTCCAGCTAACACTACCACACTAAACGATATCGTGCGTCTGTTGCATCTTTTGATTAAGGTGAGGTTTTTAGATCATGGAAAGTGTTATGGTTTTAGGAAGTGTTGCAGCTATCAGGTTGCAATATTTAAGCCAGACTGGTTATACTACAGTTAACCATGGTATAATTAATGCTTTTGTGTAGAGATGGCATGCGAAGACGTCATCCTTCCATATACCACATGGTGAGATGTCTATCACACTAGACGATATCATGTGTTTGCTACATCTTTTGATTAGGGCAAGTGTGACAAAGAAGATGGACTGAAGTTTACAGTAGAATATTGAAGAGTTGAACCAGAGAGTGCCATGAAAAAGCTTAACAAGACCCATGAGGCTCATGCTAGGTTTAGATATTTGCAGAAGGTGTTTACTGATGAGATAGCAAGAGCATGACAGGCTGATGGTGATGTCGAGCAGGTAAGGCAGCACAGAGCGTTGTTATGAGAGCATACCTATTATATTTTATTGGCACCACCATTTTTGTGGACAAGAGTGTCACTTATATGGATGTCATGTACCCCTGATACTTTGAGAACTTTGAGCGGATCCATGAGTAGAACTAAGGGGTCGCTTGTTTGATCTACTTGTACTCTAAGTTATCTAAAGGTTGTATATGGAACATAAAACATATGACATGCAATATCACACTTTTGACGGTAATATTTCTTGGTCTTCTATTGTTTGTGTGTCATTTTGTTAATTACTGCAACGTCGTTACTAACTAATGATTCTTGTTTTCACACCTAGATTCTACAATATTTTTCACGCATCTCCGTTGGTCACTGAGCTACTTAGGCGAGGATAAGTCATATGCTTTTATATTCGCCTTAAAGGAAACCAAGTGACAACCGTTCATGGTGTATATTGATCGCTTGGACTTTGAGGATATACATTTGCATACATTCATTGATCAAGTGAGGCGATTCCCTTTGATGACATTGTTTTATACACTTGATGTTTGGCTTGCGGTCACGTCAAGCTCCTCATACGCTAAGTATGCCATACGTTAGTTAGGCTTCATGCGATATATTCTTAGAGATCCTATTGTGTCTTCTCCTATCAATATGAAACACATAGATATGAATGTTATATTTGATGATTATCTTAGTTATTTGGTACTATATGAGGCACGAAATACCATAGCACCAAACTATTGGAGATACATAGACAGTTACATCTGATGGTTCTTTTAAGTGTCAAATCCTTATATGGTACAAAATGCTCCTAGCAGTCCACATAGACTAAATCATCAACATATACTATAGGAGGAGTATGATGTCTTGCCTAAGTGTTATCGTATCATGCAGATTGGGTAGGCAAGTATTAATGGAAGACTCTTTCAAGATAGTTGCTCGAGGCAAATGGTGTTGTAAAACCATAATGGTATAGGCTTGAGAGTCTTTGCGATCAGGGAGGCATTGCAGAGCATGGAGAGACAAGGGTGAGAATCTTAAAATATGTTCTAATTTTATTTGATGTGAGAATCATTCACAAATTAACATGTATTATTATGCGTATAAATTTGAAATACATCTCGACAATGTTACAAATATGTATTTCTAGAACAAATTAACGTTAAAAAAAAAAGCGTATGAAGATATATCTCTGAAAACTGTGAGACTTTAATTCCACAAGGTACTCATAAGGTATATAGAATTATTGAAGAAATTTCCTAATAGGTAACCAACATTTAAATTGGACTTGTATTCTACTCCAGCCCAAATTTGTTCTTTCGAATTTAGTACAATTTATTAGAAAAGTTGAAAATATAAAAAATAAAAAGAGAAAATAGAAAGCGCACTGATAGTATAAAATATTTTTACTCTGTCAACCAATGACAATTATGCATATTGCCAAATCATACTGAAAATTTTAAAATCCTTAAGTGATATATATGGCAAAATTATATATTCTCATTGGATGACAGTGTATTTTCAGTGCAACCTTAAAAGAAAAACTTTTAGAAATAATTGGACGGTCGACAAAAAATGATAAAAAGACCACTAACCAGTAGATATTGGGGATTTTAGACATACTGTTTTCCAAACTCTTTACCTAACTTTGGATACTTCTAATATTTTGGCAGAAAACATGTAGTTTATGGTTTTCTTAAAAGAGCTTAGTGATGAAAAATATAACAATGTTGACAGCCAGCAAACTCCTCATGGACAGTAGTTAACAATTACCAGATTCTTCAACAAATTAAATATAGTCCAATAAGTATGGATCTTTCAGAAGAGATAATTCTGTTCTGGTGGCAGATTATAACTGACATTCAGTTTGTTTCAAAATATCATAATCACCTTTCTCCCACTTCTCTTTTTTCCTCCTTAAACCTCACAAGAGTATTTTTTTTCTCTAACTGTGATCAATCTATGGCAGCACAGCAAGTAACTAATCAATAAGTACCTTAACTTCAAGCAAACTAACCATCTGAAAAGGACACTAAATCATTGATCAATAGAAGGACTGTGTATCCTCCAATGGTGATTATACCACAGCCATGTTATGCCAAAACACTAGGAAGGTTGACAATCACATGACTAATAATAGTTTTGGGATCATAGACCAAGCAATTGTCGCACTTCACATTCCCTCTACAACATTAATGACTACTTCACATTCCCTCTACAACATTAATAACTACTTCACATTCACTCTGCCACATTAATAACTACTTCACATTCCCTCTACAACATTAATGACTGTCTGAAAGCCGTCTTTGAGGGTGTGCAAGATGAGCTACAAACACATGACCTTAATTTTTTTTAGAATAAATTCATAGATAAAGAGAACCTCATAATAAATTTGTCATGGTTAAACCATAATTAAATAGGGCTCCTATTTTTTTGTAATGGTTGAACCATAGCTAACCAACACATGGTTAAACCATATCAAAATAGAGCTCCTATTTTTTATTTTTTTTGTAATGGCTGAACCATAACTAATCAACACAGAGCCTCTAAAGACTAAGACGGCACTGCTACTGGCCATTATAATGGCGGATTCAAGACCAAAGAAGGCAAGGCATCAAAAATCAAATTAGTTGTTTCTATCATGAACACTTCCCACCAAAGGTAACAAATACCATCAACAACAAAGGTTTGAGGAAAATATAATGGCAGAGAATAGAAGCTCACTATTGTAGTTTTAGGTGTATAAAGGCCTAATTACATCACTAGTTCTAAAATTGTGTACCTCAATATACCTAAGGCTAAAGAAATTCATCACTCAATTTCTTTTCTTTTGAGAAATGGAGACAATTCCTGCACATAATGGTGGCTGATGATAGGTAACACTAGCAGACCCGTTTGGATCTTGCCAATAATGTGCAATTCCTCAAAAGTTTGCATTTGTAGTTTTAGAAAAGTCGCAGCCACAACACAGGGCGCAAGAAACATCATAGAAACACATCCAAACAGACCAACAGACAGGTGACATTCTCTCCCCCTTACCAACTAGCTGATATGGTGAATCGATCCAAATAGCATATACTAAAGACAGGTATGTAATTAACCAATTAAGTTAACTATACCTACATAAACAAGTAATTATTAAACAACACAATAACAATACCTACATACTATCCATCCAAAACAGCTTCAAAACCTTAACTAAAACTATCAAATAACTTACAAATTCCATCCCAAAAACACCCGAATGCTTTCGCACTTTCTAACACTCTCAGATTCAGGTCCACCTTGATTTTATTGTTTCCCAACCGCACATCAATAATACTTCCTCGGCCTTCCACGCTTCTTACCAGATCCCGAACCCCTAGCAGCAACTCCATTCGAAACAACACCTGTTACCGCAGCTGATCTCGTCGTCACCCTCGCAGGCGTGGCAACCACAACTTCCATCGGTGCCCCCGGCATTACATTATTCCCACCATTCTGCGCCGGCACAGGCGCCGGCATCCAATTCGGCAGCGAAGAAGACGGCTGCACCGAAGTTGGCTGATACGAAGCCGGAGCAGCTGTCTGGACTGCTATTGGCACCGGAACCGTCTCCGGCGCAACTTCCTTTTCCTCTGAACCAACATTCCCAAGCACAAAACCCATAGGAAAAAAACCCCAGCAACAATAATAAGCGTCTTGCCCCGGAACTAACGGCGGCAGAGACGGAATATTAACACCGTGAAAAGATCTTTCGCAATTAGGACATTTCAAACAGAAACCCTCATAAACCCTAGGAAACTCATACAAACGGTAACAGTAAGGACAAGCAGTCCAAAAAGTGGCGTTCCTCCGCGCGTTTTCATCGGCAGCTATTCCATCTCTAGCAGCAGCAGCACTGTTTCGCTGACGGGTTCCAGTTTCCGGTCCAGGTACTGAACCGGTGCCAGGACCGGTTCTACGAACCGGTCCTGGCACGTTATCTTGCTGAACCCAACCGGGAACAGACAAATCAACCCGAGAGAAAAACGAGAGCTCTTTATCATACTGCGACTTCTTGATTGGATCGGAGAGAACCGCCCAAGCATCAGCAACAAGCTTGAAAGCGTGATCGGCGAAATGGAACCTGCTTTTATCCGGATGCAGAAGAAGAGCGAGACGGCGGTACTGTCTTTTGATGAGGTCGGCGTCGTCGGATCGGCGGTCAATTTGGAGGATGGAGTACCAGTCAGGGTTGTTGTTGATGCGTTTCTCGGCGGCGATAAGAACGTCGACGATGGCTAAGATCTGATCGGAACCTTCAAAAAGAGGTTCCGTTTCTTGCGCTAAGATTGCGAATTCTTTAGATCCCATTAGATCTCGGTTCTGTAAAAGCTTCTCTGATATTCCGAGTAACCGTTCAGCTTCTAATCGAGTCGCGTTATTCATTTTCGTTCTTGTTGTTTGTTTGAAAGATTGAGTTTGAGTGAGTGAAATGCTACTAAGTAGTGGTGGTAAGTGTTCACAGTAGGAAGCTTATTAGTCAAATATGTGTTTTTTATAACTCCAAAAGTAATACAATATAATAATCTAATTAAACAAATAGAAGAATGTGCTGAAATTTGTTCTTTAGAGGATGTATTGTTAGCATATATCACTTATTTTGTTATTTAATCTAAAATATTATCACTTCTTATTTTTATATTAATAATTGTCACATTTTTATTAGTTTAAATGAATAATTTAATAAAATTGTTATTGATTTTTATTTTTTATTATATTAATTTATGAAAAATAATGAATTGCAAAAAATATTTTAAGATAATGGAATTATGGTAATTCAGATAAATAAAATAAGCACTAAAAATAATACCGCTCATTTCTTATATAATTAAAAGTAATTATTTAATTTTAATTTAAATAGTTATTCTTATATAATAATTCAAAGAATCAATAATGTATAAATTTAGTGTACAGACATATAGAACATTTAGCCTTTTGATTTTACTAAAATAGAACTAATATTTAATTCATTAACATTGTTTAATTATTGATTAAGGGCAGTAAATATTCAATGTTTAGAGTTCATAGAACAATATTTAGTGTATACTTTAAATAATAATATGCTTTTTTGGAAAATAATATATGGAAAATTAAAAGTCAAATGTACTTAATTTAAAATTTAATATCAAACATATTTGACTTTTATTTATAGAGATATGAATATGTTTTCATATAAAATAAATATAATTACACATATGGGATGATATGAATTGGGTTGATGACCACTCTCATAAAGGCCCAAACATGAAGAGTAATCCAAGCCATGAATAAGAGAATTTTTCCTCTCATCCGCCACTTGTATCTGATCCCAATTTGTATGAAAAGTCAATTTTGTCCAAATCTTCTTTATTATTGAAATTTTGATATATCTTGTATTTTTAAAAATTTGGACGATATCGAAAATTTGAGGCTTCTGAATTTTCTCAAATACAAGTAAGTTTTGGTATTTTTGTTAAATTTTCGATATAATGTACCATATTTTTTTAATTTACGGTATACGCCTAGTAGATTTCAAAATATCCGTATTTTTATAGAAAATTTAGAAATTCTGATATTTTCTTTGATGCTCATCTGGAAATTTCAAAATTTCGGTATTTTCTATTTTTTCAAAAATTATAATTTTTCATGTTTCTTGACTTTGTTTGCGGTGAGGACTAGGCGAGATTTATTTAAGCGGGAATCTTGATCGAGCGAGATGATGTGGCTCGAAAGCGTACATAACAACCTTTGAGGCGAGGTGATCTCCATCGTCCGTGAGTTCTCGCCGAAGCGGATGGGCGAGAGGCCAGGGGTTCGTGCATCTGGACGGATTGCGAGCTTCTCGGCGTTCTGGACCCTATGTTCCTCGGTGAGCGGTAGTTGTCTGGGCGGTGGTTGACCGGTTGTTGAGGAGCGGGTTCTGGATGTGGTGCGGGTTGTGGAGGTGATGCGGGAGGTGGTTCAGTGGTGCAGGAGGTGGTTCCGGAAGTGGTTCGGTGGTCAAATGTCGTCGGTTCAAAGCCGTTCGAGGAGGAGAGGTGTCTCGTCTGAGACACCACGAGAGGTCCATCGAGCCATCGGTGTTTCGATGGTGGTTTCATTGGGGACTTTCGGCAGTCCGTCTTGACGGTTATCTTGACCATGTCGCGTATAGGATATGGCGGGCGATCTAAGCATTATTGGTTTGGTTTAACGCTTAATTTTTATTTGTATTACACACATAATTTGTTATGTCCTACTTTGATTCGTTTCTCATGGGTGAAGTTGAAGAACTTCCCAGAGACTCAATGCTGGCGGGTGAGGAGGATAGTTGAGGAGTTCGAGACTTGAGGACTTTGTTGGATGCTCATTGGCGATGTTGGACGCCCTCTACTATCAGGTTTTGTTAAGAGGTGGCACCCAGAGACATCTTCCTTCCATATTCCATTTGGAGAGATGACGATCACTTTGGATGATGTGGATGCTCTGTTCCCTACCGATGGTAGTGCGTTTTCACACCGGTTTATAGGGATCGGCGGACAGTGCGCATGGTTATGGATGCGTTGGAGGTGGATGATGCAGAGGTCCTACAAGAGTTTGGCGAGACTCGGGGATTTCACCTTCACATGTCTTGGTTGAGGACTACGTATAAGGCGTTGGTGGAGGCACGTAGGTTTCATTGCTAGGGCGTACATGCTACATCGGTGGCATGTACTCTCTTCTGGACAAGTGCAGGTGTATATTGATGTCGTTACTGTCTCTATTCGCCATGCAGAAATCCCACTTGGGCTTGGGAGTAGCGACAACGAATGTTGTACCGTAGCTTGATGTTGCTTCCGTCCGATACAGACAACTTCTGGTTATCTTAGCATGTTGCGGTATGTTATAAATTATTAGATTTTTTATCATTATTAGGTTTTCATATAATAATTTATTTGTCATTATTTATGCGATGTTGGATATCGAGCACTTCCCCATGTCTGTGGAGGATCGGTAGTGGCGGCTAGAAGACCAGCATGCGAAGGGTGGAAGGCGACAAACCCATCCTGAGGTGTGACCAGTACAAGGAGGTGGATGCTCGACCACGGGCGATGTCATCTGGACACCATACACGGCTCATCGCCCTCACCATCTTTTGATGTATCCACTTTATATTCGGGGCATGTTAGGTGGGAAGATTGTAGCTAGGCACTTTCATGGCGGTGTCTCGACAATATGGTTATATCCATGGCATCCCACGAGTACCATGCGCCCAGATGGTGGCATTGATTGGTGGTTTAGAACCACATCATCACCTCCCCATGAGATCATGGATGCGGCCGTCGAGTGCGAGGGCGGCAATGTGAGGATGAATACTGGTTGGCTCCTTGTGTGTCACACCCTTGGTCACCCACCGGCTCCAACATCTAATGTCTCGGGGCCTTGGTATCGAAGATTCTTCGATCCACCACCACCACCATCTCCTCCTCCGGTGACAAGACACCCGCCTATAGCTCATTCTGACTACATTAGATAACATCATGGGATGTTGAACCCGATGGTGAGGTGTATCGAGGGGTTAGCTAGGTTGGCCGACATTGCGTGGAGGGCCTATGTAGATTTTTCTTTGTATTATTGTATCATTATGTGTATGTTGTGACAAACAAACTTTACTTTATTGCAGAATATTTTTAGCTAATACTTCTTCTTTCGATTACATAAAAAACAAAATAACACAAATAAGAAACTCGAATAAGTTAACAAACATCACATGACAAACAAAAAAATAAATAGTACTACGATACATGAAAACCTAGGAACTATCGGATTCGATTCATCTAGGCGCTTTAGACACTTCATTATGTCGTCAATAGATCTTCGATCTCGCGTCCAACTCGATCGGACCTTTGGTTATCCTACGATGAAATGATTTCCACATGGCCTTCACATCTTCATCATTCTTCACTTGATTAGGTTTAATTTCACAACCATACCAATATAATCCTCTCGAAACTCGATCTTTGTCACCCTTCGATTTTAGAATCGGGAGGAAAACCGTTCAACGTTTCCTTCAGCGACGAAGGACTCAGATCCATCAGGGAGCTTGAACTCAATGGCGGGTTTGCAGTCGTTGTAATACACTTCTTCCATATTCGGATATTGAGAAAGAAGCATGTTGTAGAGATGTGATACCTTATAACCCTAAAACCCATATTTATACAATTTTTATCGTTCTAAACCACACAAAGTGTCGATGCAATCTAGAATCTTCAAAAGTGTCGGCAAAGTCTCAAGATTGAAAAAACAAGATAAGGAAACATACTTGAAATTTCAGCCTTTTGAAATTCCGTTATCTAAATTTCAAAAATCTAGTATCTTGGATATTTAAAAAACACTTGTATTTTGGCACATCAGTAGATTTTGAAATTTCGATTATATGGATTTTGAAATAACCCTATGAAATTTGGCATAAGCAGGAAATATCGAAATTTCATTGGTCTACGAAATTTAGTTCGGAAATTCTTTGTAAATGGTTAAGGGTAAAGTGAGAATTTAAAACTATAGGGAGGTGCCAAGACTAATTTTAGGGGTGACAGGAAAAATTCTCGATGAATAGTCTAAATTCTTCAATAACAAAAACGATCGTGGGATTAGAGTAAGTTGAGATTGGAGAATATATGTTCTTTTAGACATGTGTCTTTTAAGAGAAGATTTTATGGACTTGACCATAAAACTATGATATAAAGTCTAATGAAATAATCACATCAAGGTACATAATAATTTTAATTTTAAATATCTCTCACTTGGTGGTTCTTGACTTGGACACTTAAGTATTTGTAGGTACCCTAATGAAGCATTAAGACACCTAATTCATTACTAGAGTTTGACATTGAATCCTAGTTCACCATATTATTTGTGAATATTATATGTCTTCCTAGATCATTTTAGTGCCATTTGTGAAAACCAATCTTCGATGTTTTCACTCATCTCTCACTTTGATGGCATATTTCGATGAATTCTCAACAAGAGGTCCATCTTGTAGAAAGAGGAAAATGTGTTTTGCAAAGAACCCCTTGAGGAGCACCTCGAGTCAAAAGAGGCATGGTCACAGCTAGGGTGATCATCAAAAAGAAATATAGAGGAAGAAAAGGATAGTGACACATGTTTCTTCCCATTTTCCACTCTCTGAGAAAGTCTTCAAACATTGGGGTTATATTCACAGTATAACATGAGCTATGGAACATCTTTACAAATATTGAGAATACCTACCCATTAATGCTCTAGCTAGATATAATACTTATAGTCATATACCTAATCATTTATCGTTTTAGGGGGTCTTCATCCGTTCAGAAAGATAAGTATGTTATTCTATCAAAGGGGAGAGCAATGAAATCAGAGTCATAGACACGATAGTGGGCGGAAAAAATTGGTAGAAAGATCTCTCGTGCCTTTTTACAATGAATAGTTGATCAACAACGTAACCGACCATTCTTGATATTAATAAAGATTACAAAAGTTATTGGTTTCGATGTCCTCCGCATATTGGTGGGTCGAGAGAGCTCTATTGATAATATGTACACAATAAATGTACAATTAAAAATTTAGGCCTATAACAAACCTATAACCTTATTACATCGAAATATCTAAGGTTTTGACAACTTTGATACAATCTTTGAGGTTCGTAAAAGATTTTAGGTGTGTTAGGGAAAACGATGACATGCAATTCACCAAAGTAAGATTCCTGGTCAATGGATAAAAATTGTTTACAACCATGTTGTAGGGCGACCAACGATGGAAAATTTTTGTTTAGTCTCCTCAACGATCCACGTGAAGGTTAAGTCTTACACTAACGCTAATAAGGTTGTTGTTATACTAGAGATATACTTGGAGGTATATCACATATGTTCTGGTTTTGTTTGAAACATATGAATTATCTAATGAGATCAAGGTGGCCTTAATCCAATGGAGAGTTCATTGAGATTTTGTCAAAATGACCCTTCAAAAGTCATCAAGGTTAGGATCGGTCTGCCTAAATTTGTACATGAACAACTCATCAAATGTTTGTGATGTAATAGTGATTTATTTGTGCGGTCCACTAAGGAAATCACAAGCATACGCTCCAAGGCCGTTTGTCACTTATTGTCCTTACAATGGAATGTCCAATGTGTATCCCAAAGTAAGAATAAACAATTTACTAAGAAGGAAGAAGAAACCAAAAGGGTCGGCAAAGATATCTTGAAAGTTTGTTTTATAACTGAAGCCATGTATAAAACTTGGATATCTAAAGTTGTACAGGTGAAAAAATCAAATACTAAATGGCACATGAGCATCAACTATTCAAATATAAATCGAGTGTGTCCTAGGGACACTTACCCCTACCAAAAATTGATAAATTAGTGGGCAAATCTTCAAAATTCAAATTTTCATCGTTCATGGATGTTAACTCAAGTTATAAGCAGATTCTGATGGACCCAAATTATTGCAATAAAACAATGTTAATGAAATAGGCATGAAAATTATGCGGAAAAATAATATCATTTAGTCTTAAAAATATAGAGTTATGATTCCAACCTATGGTTTTCGTACCACAAAATTCCTTAAATACCCCTCAAAATTTGAGGTTTATTTACGTGTGTGCACCATTATTTATAAACTATACATTGAAACGAAGTTAATTTTGGTTTGACCGAAGTAGTAATTAGATTTTAAGCTACACGAGTGTGTCTGTGAACATCACTTTGTAGGATTTTGTATCCAAATGCGGATAGCAATCATAGACTTTTATTTTATCAATTAAGGAAGGTAAAAAGTAACGAGAAAAAGACCGTTAGATTACGAGTTAAGGAGAATGGTTCTGAAAAAGGTATAGCACCCTTTCCATCCGTAGTTATCTCACAGGCTCTTAGTTACTCTAGATCACTTTTTAAAATTGCTTTTGTGTGTTTGACAAAATGTTTTGAAAAAAGGCATTTCGCTTGACTTTGTAATGACTCATGTAGGAGTGTATACAAAGTGTTCGGAAATGTTTTTGTTTTGAAAAAAGTTTGAACTTTGAAAAAAGAGTGTGTGATGTGAAAAGCATTTGGTTTAGAGCAAGCAACTAAGAGACTTATACCCACTTTCGAATCGGTGCGTTTTTGTTAACTTCACATTCCTTTAGAATAGCGCTAGCCATACCATTAGTTAGTAGGTAGCTCCATTCGTTGGATGTAAGCGGGACATTCGAAGGGACATCGGATGGTCATAGAAAGCAACTTAGGAAGTATCTACACATTGAAGGGACTATCATCATTTTCGTGGCGACAATGGGGATCAAGATCATGTATTCGGAGGCGACATCGTGGGTCTTATGATCTTTGTATCGAAGGGACTATGATGATTTGTTTGGAGAGCACGGTGCTAGAATACCTCGTTAGGAACATGACCATTTTGAATTCGAAGGCATAGAGAATTACCTAAGGGATGCGTGTGTGAAGGAAGTGTGTCAAATTCAGAATATTTTATCTTGAAGTTAGTGGGCTATGTTCAATTATTATCTTTCCATACGCCTAATTACTAGCAATTGATAAAGTGCGGAGAAAGTAAAATGCGGAATGTAAAATGCGGAAAGTAAATCTCGCTATTACATGGCTTTAAGAATGAGATACATAATTTAAACTTGCGGAAAATAAAAGCCTAATTAACTATTACAACCCATGAGCAATTACATTATTGGAAAAATAAAGTGATAAAAGGCAAATGTCCGAATCAGAACAACTTTGTGAAAGAATAAGAAAATCGGAAAATGCAATATAGATCGAACAAGAGAAAAATGTTAGAAAAATGCAAATTTTAATATGAGAAAATTAATATAGTGAAATAAGATAAATAAATTAAAATAATTTTTGGGATTTTTGGAAAGATTTAATAATTAAATCAATTTATAATGATTTAAATTCTAAAATAAAAATAAAATAAATATGCATGCAAAAGATATTTTTTAATTTATTAAATTAAATAAAAGATTTCAGAATATAAATGCAAAAGAAAATATTTTTTGGTAATTTTTAATGCATAAATAAAATGTGTGAAGAAATTAAAAATATGAAAATATTAAATAAATATGAAAATATATGAAAATGTAGAAAATAATGCAAGTTTGGAAAAAAGATGAAAATGGGTTGCCCATAAGGATCGAACCCATGACCACGGAGGCGAAATCTCAGAGTCTGACCTTGACCAAGCGAGGTGAGTGTTCTCTTGTTTGGAAAAGCGGAATGAGTGAAGCTAAGACACGCGTCGTCCTGGCTCCTCCCTCGCGCCAAGCTTAAATCTTAACCTTTCAAATATTTGAAAATCGGTCGGCCATTGCTCGCGCTATATTCTGGCAAAAGCGAAAATCAAGCCATAATATAAATAAGTTCTAAGACCATGGTTCGATTCACGAGATCGTTCGAGTTCATTGGCATAGGTCTCACGGTCCAATTTTCCATTTGAAAACCCAACGTATTCGAAACCCTAACAATGGTATCATCGTTCCGGCCATGGAAACTCGATTAAGCACCAGAAAGTTTGCAAACACATCACTAAACACAAAAACAACAACAAAACATGTTAATAATGCATGAATAATGAAACACGATTTCAAATTTCCAAACAAACCGATTCGTGATTTCCTCGATTACGGATGGTTTTGAATAATATAAATTGGATGGACTCTAAAGACCTCAAGGAATGTAATGGACACCTCAAAATCGATTGAGAATGGTGGAAATAAGTTGCACCTTGCTTGAGTGACACGGTTTTTCACTTTGAGAATAGGGTTTTCAAGGCAATTTGTTCGTTCTTTCTTGATAGGTATGCATCATGTATTTATCTTGGATGGTTTAGGATTAATTTGGAAAGAATCGATCAATATTCAATGGAAATCAAATTTGATATTTCCATGAAAATCAAATCTTCAAAGCTTGATCAATTTCAATCAATCTTGCCTTTCTTGCTCAAATTTCGAATTTGCTGGCATTTATGAGTTAATTGGACCTTAAGGAAAGAATAAAATCAATCTTTTGCCATTAATTTTAATTTTATAATTTATTTTAAGATTTAATTTGCATTTAAATAAATAAATTACAAATTAAATGAAAAATAAATCAAAATTCGTGGCATTGGGCTTGGATATTCCTAATTGCATGAGAACAAGTTAGGATGAAGAAAAAAGTAGGCCGATTGCAAAAGATTTGATTTTAAGTATCTCTCTTGTGCATTCTTCCAAAATTTCCCGACTTGTGAATGGTGTAACATCAATTTTCCACATTTTTGAGTGTTCTTGGACTTTTGGAAAGCTCTAAGAGTCCTCAACAATGTCTTTGGTATCATCTCATTTGGAGTTACCATGCTCAATATCTTCAAAACAAAAGTTGACTTTTGTTGACTTTGAAAATGACCTATAATGTTTGAGCTATACCTCTCGAATGAAGCATTTTTTGGACATTCTTGTGAGACATGAAGTTGTAGATTGAATTTCCTTCAAAACAAGAGGTGGGGAAAAATTTAGAAAGTATGAGAAAGTTATGATCAGGTCAAAGTTCGGTTGACTTTTCACTAGAAACCCTAATTTAGAAAGTTTGACTTTTAAGCCAATCTTGAGTTTTCTTGATGAATCATGATCAACCCTTGATCAAATGATGAATGTTACTTCAAAATGAGGATGTTGACCAAAAATCGAAGTTTGTTGTTTGACCACGATTGACTTTTTGTCCAATCGCTTCCGATTTTCAACCATCTGGCAATTATGCGAGGAAACTTGACTTGTGAGGCTTGAAACTTGACATGGAGAATCTTTGAAGCATATGAGGGAGGCATGAAGACCATTGGAGGTGTTGGAAATCCATCTTGACTTGAGAGATACCAAACCGTTTGGGTTGATTGTCTAGGAGAGAGTTTGTCGATCAACTCTTGAGGAATCCTTGAGCATAGATGTATGAAATCTCTTGAATAAATGGAGGGCAAATTTTGGGGTATGACACACGAAGCAGAGAAAAAACAACATTTTATAACATCATATGACAAACTCAAAATGCACTTCATAACATAAGCATAGGAAATACATTAATGATTTTAACAGCAAAGAAAACATTACAAATCAAAGTCCCGCAAGGACGTTGCAACATCATCATAATATCATCGACCGATCTTGAAATAGTCGCATATAGCTCGATCAGAATTTTCTCCTCTAAACTAGTAAAAGTATTCCACTTAGCATGTATATCTGCGTCGTTCTTCAGCTCACGGTTGATGATCACAAGCTTTTCATCTTTATCAACGAGATGGCTCGCGGTACTCGATCTTCATAACTGCGTTATTAAATGCAAGGTCAAGTTCTACAATATTTCACGTAGATCTTTAATTGGGGGTGTACATGGTGAATTTAAATTCGCAGGATGGTATAGCGCCGGTAAAATAGACAAATTCAACATGTCATATGATGTTCATTTCTGATTTTTTGTATTGTGGTATGAAACAAAATGTGAAGTGGGGTTATATATAGTAGTGGTAGTCGAACATAGACCACACAAATCATATCTTCGATGAGGATTGAGCGAATTTCAAACTAAATGTAATAAGTTTAAAAAATGGTACAGGATAAAAAAAAAATCAATTATTTTAATTGATAAATAAAAAACAATATTTTCACTAAAGTTATTTATGAGGGTAATGTTGAAAAAAATTACAGTGAAAAGCGGTATAGGTATATTATACAAAGGGATGACAACAAGTAGATTCTTCCAGGAGATGTGTATGGTAAGTGTCATACCCCAAAATTTTCCCTCCTACTTCTCGGGCATTTCACATATCCGTACTCGAAAGATTTCCGCGAGGGTGACGGACAAACCTCTCCTAAGCAATCAACCCAAACTAGGGTTTGACTATTCTGATCAAGGAGGTTTCCAACACTTACAGATGGTCATCATGCCTCATCATTGTGCAAAGAATCTCCATTTCAAGTTTGAGCCTTACAGTCATTTCCTCAGGACCATTGCTCGGATGATTGAAAATCGGTTGTATAGAAAAAAGATCAGCTGTGTGGTCAACATACGGTCAAACTTCATAATTTTGGTCAACGTCCATATTTTGAAGTAATATTCATCATTTGATCAAGGGTTGATCATGATTCATCAAGAAAAGTCATGATTTGAACAAAAGTCAAAGTTTCCAAATTGGGCTTTCTCGAACAAAAGTCAACAGAACTTTGACCAAACATAACTTTCACATACTTTATCAGAAATTTTCCTACCACAACTCATTTTGAAGAGAATTCAATTCTCTACAACTTCATCTCTCACAAGCTTGGTGGGAAAATGCTTCATTTTGGAAGTTATGGATCAAAACATTACGGAGTCCTTTTCAAAGTCAACAAAAGTCAACTTTTTGTAAAGTGTTATTGAGCATGGAAACTTCAATTGAGATGAAACCAAAGAGGTTATTGAGGAAATATTGAGCTTTCTAAAAGTCTAAGAACACCTAAAATGTTAAAAAATGTAGCAAGATACACCTTGCACAAGTTGAGCATTTTGAGGAGGTGCCTGAAATACCAACAAAATCCAAAATTTTGCAAATGGGCCTAACTTTTCTTGTTTCAAACTTGTTCCTCAGTGATTTGGTACATTATTTCTTCATAATTCTTGACCTAATTCCATCCACTAAAGTACCAATGCATTCACATGACACAAGGACAATTATGCGCCTCTAAGAACCTACAACAAACTCAAAAACCTTGTATTGCAAAATTGTGGCGACCTAGTTCGGTCGATTCCATAAATTCTAAGCATTCCAATACATTTATGGATGTTCATTGATTTGTTCGGATACTCACGAGGCCATCAACAAAGCGGAATCACGAAATCACGGTTTCGATTTGGTTGAAACTTTCAATCGATTTTGATTATTCATGCATATTTAACATGTTTTGATTGTTTGTTTGTGTTTAGAATAGAGTTTTGAAGCTTTACGCAATGGTTAATTGTGTTTTGAGTACAAGAATCGAAATCTGTCATGGCTAGGGTTCATACCTCCGATTTAGGGCTTTGCATTATAGGAAAAATTGGACAAAACTAAGACCACCATAGTGTTCGAGCGACATTTCCGGTCGGACCATGTACTCCAATGAATTTATATTGCTTGTATGTGATTTTGAAAAATTTGCGGGGCTTTAGCGGCGAACAAGGCCGTCGCTAAAGGTTTAAAAAAATTAAGCGAAGATGAAGATCTTGGGCAGCGGTTTTTGGTTTTAAATCAATTTCGTTTATATTCTTTTGTTTCATTTAACTAACTGCAGTCGGGTTGGCTGGTATTAGCGGCCTTGCGTGTGAGAGGCATAGCTTGGTTCGATCCACAGCAATATCAATTATTTTTTACACTCAAACTAACACCATTTTTCTTATTTCTTTTCATATTTTTCCTTTTAATTTATTTTCTCTTCAAATAATTTTCTCATGCATTAAAAATCACAAAATATTTTTCCTTTTGCATTTAGGTGAGGAAAAATGTTTATTTAATTTTTGCATTAAAATTAATATTTTTGCATGCATATTTTAATTAATTGTTAATTAACCATAAAATTGACTTTTAATTACTTTTCTCATTAAAACCAATCAGGAAAATTCCCAAAAATTATTCTATCATCTAATTATCATTACTAACCTAAAACCTTTTTTTCTACTAATTTCCAAAATATTTTACTAACATTTTCTTATTATTACGATTATCTATTTCTTATCTCGCATTTATAATTCTAGAGAAAGGATGTATAGGTCATAAAGTTTTATCATGTAATAGCGTAGTTACATTTCCGCCTTTATTTCGCACTCACTATTATATGCTTGCCCCAACCATGTAATAGCGTGGGACATTTACTACGTACTTTATTTTTCCATGATTTACTTTACGCACCTATAAACTGCTAGTAGCTAGGCGTGTATGGCAAGATAAAAGACATAGACCACACCTAATTCCAAGATAAAATATCTGGTTAACACTGCTCTTTTCACACATTGCCGTTAGGGTAATTCTCTCGTTGCCTTTCGGATAAATGTAAGTCCCTCGATGTAGAGGTATCTAACATTGCCTATGCATATCATCGCCGTCGCGTTAAGATCGCCAGACCCCGCGATGTAAGCCCTCAAAACATGATCTAGGTCCTCGATTGTTGCCTACGGTGATGATCGTCGCCCAGATGCTGCAGGATACCTCCTCCATTATCAAAGTTCAAAACTTTTCAAAACGAAACATTTAGAACATTCGGTATACATTCCGGCGTGAATCATTACGAAGTCAAAGAGAAATGTCTTTTCAAAACATTTTTTGTACACGGAAAAGCAAATTTTTAAAGATGAGCTTAGAGAAACTAAGAGCCGTGAAAACTACGGATGGAAAGTGCTAACACCTTCTTTTCATAACCTTTTCCTTACCGGAAAACGCGAGGTCTTTGTTCTTTTCTCCTTCTCTTAATTGGATAAAAGAAAAGTCGGTGCGACTCTTGCTATCATGACATTTGCGATAAAAAGCAAAACAAATTCAAAGTCGGTTCTCCCACGTTATTACGATGAAGCGGTGGGATATATTAGAGAATGTACATATAGTTTCAAATTGCTTATTTTTCAACTCTTGCTTTCTATCGTCTAAACATCCACTGCAGGTAAGATTATGAATCCTTTCTTACTTCTTTTTCTCTTCTTGTTACTTTTTCTATCTCTAATTTCGTTTTATTTTGTTGTAGCATTCACATTCAAAGGAACTTAGGTGAATACTTTATTTGACCAAAAGTATATCAAGAGCTTGAGCTAGAGGTATGGAATAAGCTGCCACATAAGTTACCTTGGTACTTATTTTCTTGTCAAAGTTTACATCGTTTAAGATTATTTAATTGTTGGTTAATCCTCATACGCATTTAAAGGGTTTAGGAAATTGAAAATTCTTAATTTGAATAACGTTACAATAACTCGAGATGCTCTTGAAAATACTTTCCAACTAAGCGAGGTAACTCTTGAATTAGACAAAATTATGAAATTTGGCAATCAAATTAGATAAATACGGATGCTCACAGCCACGTACTCGACTTTTCAATCATCTAC